>JANPWX010000060.1:3813986-3883133 GCA_024734555.1 Trochalopteron elliotii | reverse complement strand
GGCGTGCCGCTCTCAAGGGGAAGCAACAAGGAGGCGCCCAAAGTCCTGCTGGCGAGTCCCTGCGGGCGGCTCATGGTGTGCGAGGCAGAGCCGAGCCGGCGCCGGGCGGGGATCGCTGCGGGATTAGTGCCGCGCATCGGACACTGCCGTGAAAACTCGGCACACGCGTCCTCGGGGCTGCCGGGAGGAGACGGGCGGTTTGCATTATCCGGACTCTGTGAGCCAGATACATGCGGGTGAAACTCTTAATTATACTTTTCGCTGCCAAAACCAACCCCACACTCTTAGGTGAGCTTCACGTCTTCTAGAAGGCTACAGGCAAGGCAAGTCCTGTCAAACCAGTGCAAGTTACAAAAGAGTCATAAGGTAAGTGCTTCGATCACTACTCATTAATATCAGTAAATAATAACCTGAAAAGCAGTGGTTTTTAACCCTAATAAGCTCGGCCCTAAATCGCCCTCCCTCCCCTCTGCCCCCTAGGAACACCAGCGTAGTGTGTCAACACACACTTGTATTCTCGCTCATACGTGCAGTGCTTGGGTGCACATCAAGACAAGAAATGTTACATGCTGCTTCTGCTCAGGCTGTGCACTTCTCGTCCCCAAACTAGATTATCTTCTCTTCGAGACCATAGACCAGAAAGGTGACATAAAATAACTGTGTTTTCTAGGACTAAGAAAATAAAAATTGAGAAAGGTGAAGAAAACCTTACTGGTTAGTAAGTATTTTCCCTCAAATTCTGCTGTTCTACCTATATACTTTATACTTCTTTGATGGAGAGGGCAAATTTTTTCCCCCTTCCACTTACATGTTGGTACTTATTTCTACAGTATTTTTATTTCTTTTACTTAAATCTTCAGACAGGCTTTTAGCAAATAACTGAGCCAGACAAGAGAAATATCCATGCTCAGACCATAAAAAAAATGGAAAGGAAATTCTGCAAATTCTTTGAGAGTCTTCAGTCAATAAATCCTCCATACGAGCTGCTGTAAAACTGGCTGTGTTACACACATGCCATGTGGGCAGAAAAAGTGTCAGATAATGGCAGCCCTCCTTATGTGGGGACCTAGTGGTGCTTCAAAGGGTCAGACACTCCTGAACCCAAATGAAATATTTTGAAGAAAGAATAAACTCCCGTTCCTCTCCAGGCCCTGCATACACATCCGTCCCCACAGCCTTTGAGATGTACAGTAGATAGAAAGCACAGGATGAATGGGAGTTTTGTGTCTGCTCCACAGTTCTTTATGCCTAGGAAAGGCTTTCCACCACTTCCCATTCCCTCAGGCAGACTTTGTCTCGTTTATATATACATACGTGGAAATCTTGACGTGAGTAGTCATCTGTGCTCTTACCAGCAGACAAGTTACTGAATGTAAATCCTCCCCTTGGATGTGACCACCAGCTAATGTCTGTTCTGTGGCACTCATTGGGAAGAGGAGCCCTAGAATGAGCAGTCAGCTGGGCAGGTCTGTACATTGGAGGATGTTCTGCTTTCCTCAGTTTTTAACAGCCTTACTTCTCTTCCTTCTCTTACCCTTTCCCAAAACAGCAGTGTCTCCTAACACTTCTTTTGGCAGCCAGCAGTTTGTTTTCCAGTGTAGGATGGGATGTGGTCCTTCGTGCCTGTGCCAAGCTTGATGCAAAAAGCGAATTTGGAAAGACTTTCTACATAGTTTGTAACACTAATTCTACAAAAGGAGATTAAAGAAATCACGTTAGAAATCAAGCTTTGTATCTTTTCAGCCAGCTTTAGACACATTGGTCTGAAAAGTGCACAATGCAGAGATCAATCAGGCAGCACAGAGTTTTGGGAACACGCTTCATGTGCAAATGTGAAAACACTTGAGGGTGTAGAAAGTGTCATTTTGATTAATGAGGGCTACAACTTGCTATTTGTATATAGATGAGAATGTAAAAGAATAGGAAACAATCACCTGTTAAAATATAACGTGATTTTAAACCACACTTGAGCATGGTACACATACAGCCCATTCTTTTGAGCTGATCCTATAAAATACCTGGGGAGGCAAGGAAGAGGCATATGTTTGTGTAACATTGCAAACCTTTCAAGATAAAGTCTGTGACACAAAGTCAACAAAATGAACCATTTGGTACAGTTCCTGGAGCTGAGCATCACAAAGAGCAGAACCTAGGCTGTGTCATAAGCACTGTACATTACTCACATTCCCCAAAGTCTTCCGCTACTTTGAAATTACCTCACAAAATAAAAATCACAGTCAGAGAGGAATTCTTGAGAATAATACACTTTATGCTCGACTGAGAAACACCATGGCTAGGTGGTGAGGACTAGGTGAGAAATCTTCTGCCTCTCCAGTTGCTTGAAGTTGCTGGGCAGAGAGTTGAGAGTAAAAGTTGTTCACTGTTGCCCATGAAACAGTAAGTGAAGTTAAGAAAAAGTGAGGAAAAAGAAAGTTTAGATCTTCTTTAGATCAAGGAGATGGTAATCTGCTGTCTATGCTTGTCTCACATGAGATTCATCATTTGAAGTTGTATCCTGGCATCTGATAGCAAACAGGCCAAAAAAATATAACTGCCCAAATTTGTTCTTTCCCTACACACTCACCTTCAAGGTAAGTTTCACATTATTGCATGGTGAACCTTCCTACACCCTCAACTCCACTCAGAAGCAATTAGGAAACATTTTCTACATAAACATTTCACTCACAGAAGTACTGAGTTCTGATCCTGTGATCCATCTAAGTAACTCATCAGATCACTAATATTTACCCACCTGGTTTCTGGGCACTCCTATACTTGGAGTGGCCACATCTGCTCTGGTTTTTAGTAGCAGGCTGAGCTGCTCTGCTGACATTCCAGGCTGCCCTGCAGCTGCCCAGCTGTCCAGACAGAGCTGTCTCCCAGCACAGGCAGAAGGAACTTGGAACAAAAGGCCATTTAGGCATTGCTGTATCTTGTGTATCTACATCCCTGGGAATCTTCCTGCTTCCAGACTGGAGTTTTGCATGAGCTCCAGATAAAGGTAAAGGGGAGAGTTGAGTGAGGCCGCAGAGAAAAGGTTATAAGTTGATGGACAGTGTGGACAAAGCCCACCTAGAAATCCATAAGACAAAACAAATACCCATCTGAGATTTATGGATTGTAAAGAACTGTGTTTGCACCATAATTTCATTGATGGTGCTTAAGTATTGCATATTATTTTTAACAGCCCTCTTAAGTACAGCAGTACTACAGTCATCATTCCTACAGAGGAGCCAAAGTTGAAAATTATTATGAAAATCTGTATTTCCATGCATTTTAGATACCCACATGTGAAGATGTGATCTTAACTGTAGTAGTCTAAAGTCCACAAAACTCCCACACAAAATGTTTAAGAATATTCCAGTCCTAAAGCTCTGCTTCCATGAACGCTGGACATTTGTATGAAAGTACCCAGAGAAGCACAGAAGCCTCTGCCTTGCCCCAGACGTTCAAAACACTGTCTGGACAGAGCTTCTCTACATGGGTGTTTCCATTCTGACCTGGCCATATCCTGGTAGCCATGAAATCAGACTTTACCACTACTCCTTGGAGCCTAGCAAAACCATTTCCCAAGAAGCTTGGATACTGTGTCTCTTAATGAGCTGACAAATTGCTGCTGAAACTGAGATCTGCTTCTCTAGGTCATTGAGCAGAAGTTAGAATTTACCTTAAGAGTTCATCTCCCTACAAGCAAATGACAAAACCCCACAGAGATTAGGAAATCAGTGCTTGCATAAATGTTTCCTTAGTTTAAAGATTCTTAACTGAGGATAAAGATCCTGCACACCACATTTGACAAATAAGGATGGCATTCAGAAATACTTAACAATTCAAAAGCAGAGTATTTAAAAATGTCAGAAGTCCATCTATTCAAAAGCAGAGCTACCTACACTCTCAGATGTATTTCCAAAGCTTACTACATACTTCAGGTCCTATAACACAGTCAAGTCCCTTTCCCAAACACATCAGATAATGCCAAAAAAATCAGACTATACTTACACAATACTCCCAGGTAAGAAGAAAGGACCTCAACTTCCCCTTCATTTTCCTCCTGTGTTATCTCCATCAGAGCTCATGGTCTCAAGCACTATCTGAAGGAGCTGATTTCTCTATGGAGCTGGTATTCAAGTTTTTCTCTCAGGCAAAATTTCATTGGACAAAAGATAACCGTAAGTTTCCACTGACACAGAAGAGAGTACAGGGTTTTTAGGGAAGGATTTTCCCTTAAACACTGTAACAACTCCTTGGCCTGGGCCAGCAGTAAACAGGGGAGGGACACCTCAGAGGATCCAACAGAGTCAGTTGATTACTGTACTGAAAACAATCCAAAACCCATTCTACTTACTTATTTTGGGTTCTGCATAACCTAAGGAGCAAATTGCAAACACGGAAACCTCTGTCTGAGAATGGTCTCTGAAGTGGCAGTTCCTGTTTGGGAAGCCCAGAGAGCCTGTGCCTCTTGCTGGCTCCTCCAACTGGCTGCTGCAGTCCAGGTCATATTGGCATTTACTTCAAACTTGCTTTGAAATGACATCAGGCCCTTTAAATCATTACAGTGCCACAAAGCCCATCAGAACCTGACTGGTGGCTCATTCACATCCCAAACACTGTGGTCTCTGCTTTGAACTCTAATAATAACTGTAATCATATCTTGCACTAGCTTTAATTTCAAGTGGTATTACTACATCATGCTGCCTTCAGTACATTGTAGCAATCACATGCAGCTGTAGGAATGTGGATGTCAAGAGAAAAATTAAACACAGATTTTTCAGTTAGAAGAGATGGATATAGAGTCTGGGACAATGGCTGATACAACACCACCTGAACCCAAGGCAGTATAAAAGACTGCTGACACTGTACATAATGTGGTTGTTTTGCTAAAGGACAGGACAGTGACACTGACAAGTTTGGGGTGCAAGTGGATCCTCATTAGCTCACTTAAGTCTCTTTGATGCATCAATGGCATCTCACCTTGATTTAGATTAAATCATGACTGATCCAACCTCCTTGGCTACATTTGGTCCCTGTGCATTCATTCTGTGTACCTCAGCTACTACACATGGGAAGGAAACTCAGATGTTATTGATACTTTGGATAATACTGGTTCTTGTCCATTGAGCCAGTGAGAGAATAGTTCTTTATGACCTCCCACAGGAAAGTCTTGACTCTATAGTCAGCAAGAAATGGCTGCAATGGTCTTTCCCTTCTTTTTTCTTTTAATGTGAATACAACATCCCAAAATAAGTAGTTGTGGAAAGCCACAAGGTGCATATTTGGATCACAGGCAATTTGGGTGTGCAGAACCATAGCACATTAGCTGTTCTTTCAAATCCTGTCATGAGTTCATGTGGGTAGGTCTGTTACCCAGATTTCTCCACAATGTATTTCTGGAAGTGTAAGTAATACTAATTTATTTCTTGTACATAATGCCCAGAAATTTTTTAACTGAAACAGACTGCTTTTGTTTCAAAACTGCTTTCCTAAACTGCTTAATGGGTAACTTCCATGAGATTTCAGCATTTCATCAGACAAATGAAGAGGTAGGTCCAAAAAATATAGTTTGGTTTTTTTTAATGCCACAGTTTATCCTGCATTCTGCCTTGCTTCTGAAAGAAAAAATCCTGTTTTTCCCAAAACTTATGGAAGCTGTATCAAAGATGATTTATTCAAATCCTTCCTATAAAAATACACTTCTGCTGTTACTCAGCACATTTCAGACATTCACCTTTGATTTAGAGGTTTTTTTAATATGTATGTATATGTAATATTGTAGAACCATTAGTACACCTAATTATTTGACTATTTCATAATCTTACTTTGTATGTTAAAAAGCCTGGTGATAATTACTACTTCGAAAAAGATTAAAAATCTCTGTTTAGATATTAGAAAAACATGTCCTAGCAACATGCCTTGGAGAGCTAAAAAAATTTACATTAACACATTTTTTCATCCCACTAAAAAACAACCAAACAAAAAACCAAACCAAACAAAAAACCCTACAGCTTTGTTTTCCAACCTTGGAATACTTACTCAAAGTTAACACTTAAGCCTGACTAATATCAGTGTGGACTCTTTTTTTGCTCAGACTGACTACCAACGTCTGAAACTCCAGGAAACTCCATCTGAAATCCTCAGGATGTGTCACATTTTTCTGTTCCCTTATTTGAAGGGCAGAAGAGAGGCAAGAGAACCTCAAAGGTTTTTAGTTATTGCCACTGGAAATTTCTGGGAATACTCTAGCAACTGTAAAGTCTTCTCAAAAACATTTTGTTTTAGTAAAAATAAACTGCTAAACATTCCAGGTATCAAATATGGCCCATGTGAATTCAGAACATGGAAAAAAGGCTGTATAAGTTGCTTGGCTGCAGTGATCTAGAAAGCAGGATATAAGAGACAGTCTACTAATTCTATGATATTTTCTGGGGTTTACTCTTCAACTTGTGCAGTGTTTGTTTCCTTAGCAAACCCAATAAGGAGTTTTAATTTATTCAGCTTCCCCCTCTCACCAGTTTGAGATTTACAGTGATACATATTTTCAGCAATTTTCCCCAGGAGATCTTGTTTCTTCAACTTGAAGACATCCAATTCACATCAGAAGCAAAGTCAGTGCTGTTTATTATCCATTAGACAATTAGAATATGATTCTTCTGCTAAAGGCTGTGACTGCAGGCAACCATCTGGGGTCTGAGCACACAAAAGGCTGTTGGGAAGGGTGTGTGCACAAAGGCACCATGGGGATAGGGAAATGTGTGCCTTACAAAGACACCCGTTTGTCTCTGGGTTAGTGAGGGGGTTTTTGAGGGTGCCATAAGCATCTAATCAGAGCATCTGAGCCCTCAGATGGCAGACATCAGCTCCAGCAAGGCCAGATGGTGAACAAAGGTGAAAGGCACACAATGCACGAGGGCCAGGAGAGCACTTCCACTCCTCCCTTCAAACCTGGGACAATTCCTGTCACATCCTGGGCTGGGAAGTGAAAAGTGTGGCCCTACAGGGCAGCATCCCACTGTTAATATTGTCTCTGAAGTATTGCCAGCCCTGCCTGGGACATTGCACAGACAGGTACCACCTCTGTGAAGGGAAACAACACGGGCTGCAGCCAGATACTGCTCTGGCTTGTCAGGAGAGACACAGTTCACTGGCTGACTTCTGCAAGAGAAACTCAAGGTCTGAGCAGGCAAAGAAAACAATCGTATCATTTGACACACTCAGCCATAATTCACTTACCTTCCAGTCTTTTATGGTTGATTTAAAAATAGGATTCATAAAGTAACAAGCTGCCCTCCAATAGAGCTTTTTCTTATGGTGGTTTATGTGCAGTTTACACAGTGTCAGATATTCTCTGGCATACATCCCACTGCTAACTAAGCTCTGAAAGAACAAGGGTGCTTCTAGCCCATCTTGTGCTTCTCTAAAAGCTAAAAAAGAAAAAAAAAAAGAGGATAAAATGTTTTACATCTTGTTTAAACAGTAAGGATATAGTGTCTCAACAGGCAATAAAGCCCAAATATTTAAATAAAGAGCAAGAATGTCAGCAGGAAAACCAAAAAATCAAAGAGATCATAGTTCAATACAAGAAAGCATATCAGTCTTCTGATCAGGCACAATCCTTGCCAAATTTGTAAAATACTAAACTACTGCAGTTGCTGCTGTCTAGGAGAGAAAAGTCTTTCCTTTTTCTTTTTTTTTAATATTTTCTCTCTTGAAAAATAGAGTGAAATTAAAAAAAGCAGAGCACTTGCATATTCGGGTGCACAAAACAACCTCCTAATTAAAAAAAAAAAAATTACTGTGGTCTATCTTTCTTCCTATTCTGAGAGAGAGAGAGAAAGAGGAATATTTAAAAGCCCTGAAAGACTTCTTGTTTTGTGAAACATTGCCCAGGCATGGACATGTTCAGCATCTTTGGAAAGGTTGTCAGTTGTTCACTTTAGCCTCTGAAAATTGATCCATGAACAAATAGTGGCTCTTTGTGGATTAGCCCATCTGCCTGCCAGCTGGGGGGAAAGGTGGTATTGTAGTAACAGCTGCTCCCACAAGTTGTGCTGGTTTTGGCTGGGATAGAGTTAATTTTCTTCAGAGTAGCTTGTTCAGGGCTGTAGTTTGGATTTGTGCTGGGAGCAGTGTAGAGAATGCAGGGGTGTTTTTGTCATTGCTGAGCAGTGACAGAGTCAGGGTTTTTCTGCTCCTCACCCCAGCAGTCAGTGGAGTGGGGGTGCAGAAGGACTGGGGAAGACACAGCTGATCCCAGAAAAGCTGGGGAGGGAGGAAGGACGAACATTTGAGTGATGGTGGTGGTGTCCTAAGTCACCCTTACACTGCTGGAGCCCTGCTGTCCTGGCATGGCTGAGCACTTCACCCAGGGGAAGGGATGAATGCACTGCATGTTCTGCTTTACCTGTCTTGATCTCAGCTCGTGAATTTTCTTTTTTACTCTTCCCCTTGTCTCCCCCCATCTGACAAGGGAGTGAGTGAGGGGCTCTGTGGGGCTCAGTCACCAACTGGGGCTCAGTTATGACACCAGTACAGCAGGACATGGAAGAACAAGGATGAGGAACACTTTGAGGAGAGCTTTTATTAAGGAAGCATGTGAATTTTGAATGAGACCAAGATGAGCCAATTTAGAAATGTGCCACCACCATATCAGCACAGAGAAAACACAATGCAACTTTAAAAAAAGAAATCAAACAGGACTATGTTAGTGTGTTTAGAGAAAGAAGAAAAAAACTATTCAAGACTATAATACAGAGTCCCCTCTGTTATCTGCAGTTTTGGTGTAAAGGCCCCTAAACGTTGAGACCCAGGATTTCTTTTGTATTTCTATCACAGCAGAGCTCCAACCCTCAAAAAATGAAAATGAAGTGTGTGTGCAGCTGGAGATATCCTTGTTTTTTCACCTTTGGAGTTATACATTGTCATCAATCAAACGATCCTGTTCATATTGATGTAGCTGAGTCAGGCAGAATCTCCACTATAACAACCTGGTTTTATTAGGACTTAATGCTACTGTATGTTTTGTCTCTAAGTTGAGCCTGCTTTCCAAATTTTAGCCTGCATTTAACTTGAGACCAACTTCATGCTACAAACACCATCCTACAAGCCAGTTAACAGCTTGAGTTTCCCTGAATTCACTGGGAGAAAAGGACATTTAATGGAAACTGTGGAGAGCAGGACTGGAAAAATTAAGATTTTTCTGTGCTGGAAGTTAAACAAGGACTTGAAAAACTCTAATTTTTTTCCTCCCTCCAGTTACTTGGACCAATACATAGCCTGCAACACAGCATTCCTACCTACAAGCTATTAACTTGTAATTAATTTCTTCCTAGATGCCATGATCCAAAGATTTTAACAAGACAACAGCCCGTTGGGAAGGCATGCTGTCACATACCTCACTTGGTGACACCAGGAAGTGCAGTCAGTACATGAAACAGGATGTGCCAAGAGCTCCTTTCATTTGAAAGACTGACTGATTTGTATCTAAATTAATAATTGCATGGTACTATGGATTTCACAATTCTGAACTCCAAGTACTTCAACTGTTTTCACTTTTTTAGAGAAAACTTTCCTTGTTCTTTCTTTTAATCAGACTTATCAAAAGACATCTTTAAGGGAAACAAAGTCATTGTTTAGCTCTAATAATGAGCTGTACTCTCAGGGTATGCTCCAAAATATGTTATGAGATATCTTATGGATTCTATATGCATGGTATGTAATGGAACATTTAATATCTGCAGTTGCAGATTGTTCTGTCCAGGAAAATAAGTATGTTTGAAAAGTAAATTCTTCCCAGTCCTGTCATATGACAGAAGAGCTATTTGACAAGAAAGAAAGAGGACATGTAACAGCAATCTTGTGTTGTTAGTGCCCAGGTTCAGAGTTCAACTGGTAATTGCACCATGTTCCAGCAGTCAGATGTGCCTGTAGTGCCAGAACAATAAACCCCATCTTGCCTACATGCAAAATACTAAACCCCATCAGGATTGCCTTCCAAAAAGGCAAACCCACTCACTCTGCAAGATCTTGGGGGAAAACTGATACTACTTACAAGCTCCCTTTCTGTTTTTATAAGCCTACAGAGTACCATTAAAAAAAACCCCTCCGTACCAATAATGGTAATACACTCCCAAAATTCATTTGCTGAGGTTTTATCTAAGCAGAGCAGGATACAGTTCAGTGCCACAGAAGTTGCTGACTTATGTGGTTCTACCCTGTCCTGCCATCATCTGAGATGTCATGGTTTAACCCTTGCCAGCAACTCAGCCCCACACAGCCCCTCACTCACTTTCCTGTCCCATGGGAGAGACAATTGGAAGAGTAAACTGAATGTGTGGGCTGAGATGAAGACACTTTAAAAGGTAAAGCAAAACCCAAACATTCAAGCAAAGCAGAACAAGGAATTCATTCCCATAGGCAGGCAGGTGTTCAGCCACCCCAAGGACAGCAGGGCTCCATCATGTGTTACAGTCACTTGGGAGGACAAACACCTTCACTCTGAAAGTTCTCCCTTCCTTCCTCTTCCTCCAGCTTCACATGCTGAGTATGATGACCTGGAAATTCCCTTGGGTCACCTGGGGTTGCTGTCCTGGCTGTGTCTCCTCCCAATCCTTGTGCACCCCCAAGTCTCCTCACTGCTGGGGTGAGAAGCAGAAAGGGCCTTGACGTTGTGCAGGGAAGAGAATTAACTTTATCCCAGCCCAAACCAGCAGATCCTCAGCCAGCAAGGCCATGTTCATCTCTTACATTAGCTGCCCACCACTTGCAAAACAAAACAGCAGACCTGCCAAAGCAGACATACATCAATGATGATACCTAAAAATAATAATAATAATAATAATTTAAATATATATATACATATAAAAACTGTACTTTCCTGATTTAAAACAAATTTCCATGACATTTTTGTCAGAAAGACATTTTCTTACCCCTTCTGAACAGTCAGTTGCCTTCCTTACCAACCAAAGCTGCAGTCTATTTCAGGTGTACAAGAAAAGGAGGACTGAACATTTGATGAGAAAAGACATGAGACCTAAAATGTTAAGTTTAAACACATATGGAGAAACTATCCTCTTTGCTCAGAAAAAGGGAAAAAAGTATTGTCATCTTGTCACCTCTCCTTGTTTTCACACAGTAGACAGAACAGCATCAGCACAAACCAAGTCAAAGTTATATATTTCATGTATTGCTGGAGATCATTTGCTTAACTGCTTTTGCCACAGATTTTTCACACAAGGAAGCATTAAAGGTGACTATTTCAGTCATGGGTTAGGAAACCAAAGTTTTGCATTAAACCCTCTGGAAGGAGGGTCAAAAATTATTTTTTTCCTCTCATATCCTGCACCAATCAGTTCAATCCCAAAACATGTGGTAAGAGAATTTCTGTTACTTCTAAATTTCAGATAATACTCAGAGTTCTACTACATGGGTACTTTACCACAAAATCAGTATTTGTTTCAACATGACTTGAAACCATCACATTCACCAGCAGAGCATTGGACAGCAGAGACAGTTTGCAGGACTGTCTGGGCAGCACATCCTCTGTTTTTGGCAGTGGCTGGCCACGAGCTCTCAGGAGCATGCACCATCAGACTGGGAAGTGAAGCAGGGAGGAAAACCAGCCCTGCCACCCCTTACAAGGACCTTTCTGGGTGCTGGACACTCGAGAGAGCCCCTGAGGCAGCTCAGAGGAGCATGAAACTGCATTTACCACCCAGCTGTTCTGAGATGGATGGAGAATGATCCTCCAAGTGTACCCTTCCCTAGCTCTGCAGGAAGAAAACAGAGCAAAGCTTGAGGACACAGTCACAGGAGGTGATGGCTGAGGGTGTGGAGGCAGATTTTGCTGTTGCCTGTTAGTTTTAGGACTTGAGCATTCCCTGTTAAGCCTGGAGTAAAACCTACAGTGGAGTAGGAGAGGTCAATCCTTCCCTCCAGAAATCATTTGGGAGCACAGGCCTCTCTTCCCCCAAATGTTTTACCCTGGGATGCTGAAGTGAACCACAGTCGTGGAGTGTGAGTCATCTCTGGGGCATCATTCCCAGGAATCCCTGCCAGTGGAGCAGGGAGGGGGACGGGCTGCTCAGGAGGCTCTGTAATTGCACACTCACTGAATTGTAACTCAGCAGCTCTATCATTAAACTAATAATGTTACTGCCATGCAGAAAGCTCGAGTCAGAGATGGAGTTAAATTCTATACTGTCAAAATGTTGGCAAATAAATTAATTCTAGCTCAAATGAAACTTCCCTTAATCACACCATAACATTACCACATGCTTAATTAGAGGCTTTTTTAATTAAAAGAAAGTTATTTAATGGACAAGACAGTAGGCTTTCAGAAGTTAGAAAGCTAGTTATTTATTATGTAGCTGATCTCCCATCCATATAAATTGCTGATGCAGTTGCCACACACTTCAAAAAGCTTTTAACTCAAGTTCTTTAGATCAACACAAAGAACTTAACCTTGACAAGATCCTTTACAGTTTTCTTAGGTTTAAAAAAAAAATCCCCCACACAGGATGCAGAAATCTTTTTCTTTTTTTTTTTTTTCTTTAAATGCATCACACTGTCAAAAATGTTTTCAAAATCTAAGAGATGAAAGGAGGAGGATGCTACAGAAAACCCCAAACCAACAAAGAGCACGTTCAGTAAAGAGGCACTCGCCAAAGCGCAGCTATTTAAAGAGAATGCTGTAAGCTTTGAGTGTATTGTTCAGCTGGGGAAGCCTTTGTGCGTCACAAACTCCCGAGGCAGTGACTCAGTCTGCCCAGGAGTGTGTGCTTGCCTTGGGGGCTTGCAGGGCGTTGCATTCTTTGCTTTTGGCTTTTAAGGAGCAGGTGTTTGTTTTATTATTTAAATAATTGCTTGTTTGCCATTGAAACGTTTGAAACCTTGCTTTTGAGACATGGTTCCCTGTGAACGTGTTTCTCTCTCTGGGCTTCCAAATAGTTACACTTGACTTTGAATAAGGAATTCTTGAGAACATTCTCAGGTTTTTTTCCTGATAAAGTGGATCCAGATAATTGAAAAAATTGCATACACTTCAATCAACCTTTCAAAAATGTTAGTTCAACTGCACATATTTACAGATTTTCACTGCAGACAAAGTTTGTTCACTAAGCAAAAGAAGTGTTAATAATTGTCCTCAAAACAAAACAAAAAAGCAGCTCCCCCCAAAAAAATCCTGCACAAAATGCAAAACCCAAACAAACCAAACAGCAAAACCCCAAAATTACACCCTCAAAAATTCCAGGTAAGGAAAAGCCCAATAAAAACTACACTTTTACCAACAAAATTACAGAAAAAGTTTTGACCCCTCAGTAAAAGATAATCTCTTTATGAGATTTCTAAAATGAAGATGCTAAACATATCTATGAAAATTTAAATTAAATAAATTCAAGATCTGATTTAATTATGTTACATTGAAACCATGAGGCAAGTAGCTTAAAATGCTGATGGAAAAAATTTTTAAAATACAAAGTGTAGGGCCCTTTGTAACCAATTTAAGCCATAAGAAATTAAAAAGTAGCCAAAATATATACATAACAAAATCTCAACATAACCATCTGTTGGGGGTTAGGTTTCTTTCCTTTTGTTCCTTTTTACCTACAGAATTTTTCCCCATAATTTGCTGAGAAACACTGATGATTGGGTACATAGGGAAAACAGGAGAAGCGGCCATGCTCAGGGGAGGAGGGCAGCTGGTTGCAGTTCTCTTAGCTGGGAGTTTCTCTCTGAGGGGCGCAGATACCAGAGCATTGGGCAGTAAAGGAGGGGCTGGGGCGGCTGCTGGCTCTGAGGATGGTCAGAGCTGCTGCTGCTGCAGGAGCCCAGCCCAGAGCTGCTTCTCCTGCTGTGGGGTGAGTCTCTGCTCGTGAGAGCAGCCACTGAACTGGGGCCCTATTAACACTCACCTCACTAAAAGAGTGACCCATCACCATGTGCTTGGGTGCCCGGGATCCTGAGCTCACCTCTCCCTGCCCTCCTCAGAGCCGGGCTGCCACCGCACCACCCCTGCCGCTTCTTCGGCACTGCTGTAAACTTTTGCTGCACTCTAGCCTTGCACACCCTGCCTGCCAAGATCTCCTGGCGCCCCAGCTTGGCTCCTGGCTACCCAGAGTCCTGCTGGTGCACCGGGATTAACTTTGTGGAGTTTGTGAAGCAAAACCTCTCCTCCATCCCTTCTTGTCTGGGCCGAGCCACCATTGCCGCGTGCTCTCTGATCCTGTGCCACAGCGCCCCCTGCAGCCACGGGGGAATCATGGCAGCACCCTGCCCGGCCGGGAGCCACCAGCGCCCCTGGTGGCTGTGCCTGGAACTGCACCAAAGGGGAAAGTGCCTGTGGCCGTGATGAGGTCCCTGGGTTTGTTGTTAATGCCAGAGTTGTTGGTTGGTTGCTTTATTATACATAATAGTAAGGAACTGCTATTCCTATTCTCATATCTTTGGCCGAGAGCCCCTAAATTTCAAAATTATAACAATTCGGAGGGAAGGGGGTTACATTTTCCATTCCAAGGGGGGCTCCTGCCTTCCTTAGCAGACACCTGTTTTCCAAACCAAGACACCATCATTTAGCCAAATAAGGCACCAATTTCCTTTTCACTACAACATTGCAAAATGCAGGCTTTTGAAAATTATCTTATGGAGGAAGACAGATTTATTGATAACATTAATTCATGCTGCTGACAACAGACCTTGTAAATTGAAGTAATGTTACTCTGAGAATATGGAAATTTAAAAAAATCCCTCAATATCTGGTGTAGGTATCTGAAGGTGACTACAACTGAAATGTATTTTTAGGGCATATTAAGCCATTTCTAATTAAATGGTGGACTTTTAAAACTGAGTAGAACTACAGATAGCTCCAGTAAGTAATATCTTGCTGTATAGATGAGGAAAGATGCTTGCAAAAACAAAGCTGATATGGAAATCTATTATTGTTAATTTCTTAAAGAGCACAGGAATTAATATCTGTTAATTGCATTAGCAGTCAGCTCTAAAACAATGACAGGATTAACTAATCTTCAAGGCAATGTACCAAAGTCTTAATTAACATCAAGCTCTGGAGGAATTGTGGTGGGCAAACCCTGAGGAGCAGCACGAAGGCTGGTGCAGCTCGGCTCGGCTGTCCCCTGTCCCCTGCCCTATGTCATCCCCACAGGGTCAGCAAGCAAGGAGACAGAGGCACAAAGCTGCAGAAAGCCCAAGGAACACGTGCAGCCTCCCATTCCACAATGTGTGAATCTAAGGAAAAGGAATTGAGCTAAGGCTGAATGTTTCTCCTCCACACTTTTAAGGACAACCCCTTCTTTAAGGACAAGTTCCAAGGGCAATAGACAACAAAGACATTTCCAGAAGTGTGTTCTCATTACTGCTGTGCTTCAAGCAAGCCAGGAAAGTCACTGCTGACCCTGAGCCAAGAGGGAGGGGAAAGTCTTGTAAGGGAAAAATACTCCTTAGCAAAACAACCTGGAGGAAGCTCTCCCTGTTTCCTTTGCAGTCTGTTGCTCCAGGTTTCTTCTGCAAAAGTAAAGTTCGCTCTAAATAAAAAAAAAAATTCTGAAATTGGTTAAATGCACAATTACATTCTTTCCAGAAAAAAGTAATTCTCAATGTATGAGTTAACAACAATTCTTTAAGCAATGTAGATTTTCTTAGACCAGAACAAAAAGGATCAATTTAGTGAAAGTAATCAGTGTTCTAGTGAACCTACTCTGAAAGAGATTTGTTTTAGTAAGGTGGAAGAAAGCCTTTTTAGACTAGGATCTGTTATTTTAAGCTTTGTTTCTTATTTTTAGGAAAGTAGATTTACATGCATTTTTGTGCATCTATCACAGAACCATACATTTAGGTTAAATATGCTGCTGATATATATGTACCCTACTAAAGCTTTCCCTGTGAAATTTTCATGTTCTAGTAAAAGTTTACAAAACCACTATGAACTATTTGGACAGGTATTTTTAAAAATATTTCCTTAATTACACCTGTTTTGTAGGTAGACTCACTTTGAAATGAGTGGCAGATTGGCCACGTGTATGAAGAACACTTATTTGCACAAATACTGCTCTTTGAACAAAATGTGAGGAAAATTCTACTATGCAGTAAACAGAAGTCAATAGCAGCTCACTACACATGGAGACACCGATGGCCACTGAATAGACGAAATGTACATTAAAGCTCATCGTGGAGATTAAAATCTTGCATGGAGCAACCTTTCCACATCAACAGGTTCTCAGATTGCTGTGATTCAGAGGTGTTAAGAGGTATGTTTATAAAATGAGGTCATCAAAAGCTGTGGAAGTCTGACCAAGCCTTGCTGCAGAGGTGTGGCTGAGAGCCCAGAGCCCACAAAGTCTGAGTGTTCAAAACCAGGACAGGCAGAGCTGCTGTCCTTTCACTGAGCACTCGTCCTTTGAGGGCAGCACCGGGACGTCTGTATGGATCCGGGCACGCTTGTCTAGAGATCGGTTAGTTCTGTGACAATTATTGTAACCGTGTAAATCACCTGCTGGGGGTACCTATGTGTTACTTTTAGCTGTATGGGAATTCTGAGCCTCAGGTGAGAGTCTAAAGGTAGAAGCTCTCTACAACAGCACGAATACACTGCGATTTCACGCTCAACCTGGGGAGCACTCATTTCCCCACATACATCAGAAACCAGACATATATGCACCACCAGCTTTGCAGAAACTAAGCAACACAAATCCACAACCCACAGAGCCTTTTGCTTTAGTAATCCTTAATGCTTTTCATAGAGACTTCTTAAACTCAAGTATCAAAAATAGAACTATTTCCTGAAAGGCTGGAAAGACTGAAGTCACTACATGAAAGCTTTTAAGAACTTACATAGTCCCCCCAAAACATGGTGAAATCATCCAGCTACTGCATTAAATGCCATTGCACAACCAAGGTAAACATGCCAAATGGCTGTAATCCACCCTTAACAATTTGGGAAGTTCTCCGAATTGCTGCCAGTTTTAGATTACTTACACGTGAAGAGGCATTTGGTTTGCTTTTTCCTCCTTCCTGTTTAAAAAAATACTGCATTTCTTATTTTCAAACTATCACTACAGCAGCCACAGAGCTGTCACCTTATATTTTTTAATTAATCAATAAGAAGAACAGAAATCTGTGAATCGAGAGGTTGTTATGGTAATGTTCATGAAATACCTTGAAGTTCCAATAAACAAAGCAAAAAGAAAACAAGCTACATGAGTACAGTGTTCTTCAGCTAACCACTTTTATTTTGTTCTCATAAACATGTCCAAATATAAAGATGAGAACCAGCCAATAAAGACATATCGGTTTCTAGCATAGCTTGGTGGTAAATGAACAGGTATGGTAAATATTCACAAATACACTTTCTCAGATTTTCTGCATGTGCTTCACCTCATTTGAACTACCACAACAATGTGGAACAAATGCCTTATTTGCATCAAAGTAAATGACACAACTCTGTCCTGCTTCTGTTACTTCACACCGATTATGATCTTTCTCGCCTCTTACCACTTCACCACTAATTCTTAAAAGTGCAAATTAGACTGCAACACCCATTGTACTGTCAAGATAACAAATTGCAATGTCAGCCCTTGCTTCGTGCTCCGGATCAGTGCAAGGAGTGGCCATCTGCTCAGATCTTTAAGCAATACCGAGTATGTAGATATATTATTCTTTACCAGAGCAAGTTCAACATGGAAAGATTTTCAAGCCCAGTTTTGAAAAGTTCGGAACTGCATCTAATTGTATGTCAAGGACTATTTCAATAGCAAAAAGTATTTTAATGATACTATATGTCACTTAAAATGCCTTTAACTCCATGTTCACTTTCCCTAGAACAGCAGATTGCCTATGTTCATGATAACACTCCACTGCATAAGCTACCAAGACATATAATCTATTATGGTCTCATTTCAGGGACAAAGCAGGAGGAGTTAAAAATTCTCAAACAAGCACAAGAATTTACCCCAAAATCTGTTTAACATAAATTTGAGGTTCTTTTTTTACTACAAAAATAGTGTTCATATTTATTTCTTTTGGGAGGAGCACTCAATTTACTTAAAGACATCTGTGTTTCTGTGCTTCTAAAACAAAGCTTGACTTATAAAATGTGATTAAAATTTCTAAGTGCTAAGAAATACCCTTTCACTTTAAACTTCCTCATGCTTTTTTTTAAAAGGTAGTCTGACACAAGGTCTAGATTGTTATAATATTTTCTTTTGAAACCCCTCTGATGTGTAAAGCACCATGGAGATGTTTTCAGAGAGATGACAAGAAATGCAACTGTAAAAGAAAAAGAATGAACTTGAAGGAAAAAAAAGAGCAAAATATATCTAAATTATTGGGTTTGAGGGTTTTGATTTGGCTTGGTTTTGTATTGAGTAAATGAAAATGGAAGGCAGTCTCAGCAAGTCTACAGCTTTATCCTGAGTCCACTTCAACTATACCAATCACACAGATCTCCTAAACCAATCTGAGGCCACACACTGTTTTTTGGGGATAAACTATTATCAAGCTTCATATGCATGGCCAAGTCCCAAACACTGAGCACCAGTTTGTACAAACATGCACATGAATAGGACCAGCATCTCAGAAAAAAGGAAAAAACATAATTTTAAAGTGGCTTCAGAACATTCCCAACTGTAATTGCCTGGGAATAATACAGTTCTGCCAAAGTATTTGTAGTGCAGCATTGAAGAAATTCAGAATGATCAGGTTTGGGTTTGGCTTTTCCCCTATCCCACACTCCCCTCCTTTCTGTCATTGCATTTGTATGCTTGAGAGAGCTTTAATGCCTGAATCTGGATAGTTATGGTACAGGTCAGAATAAGACCATGTTCATGGCCAGACTTCTTGACTAACAAGACCACAGAAGCAATTGTTAATTCTCACTTCTAGACTTTGCCTGGGAGACAAGATTGAGAACAACCAATATAATTTAAAAATAGAAAATAACTTTGCTCTGCATTTCCCAGGATAGTCCTGTTCTACAGTTGTCGTTTCTACTTTTAGACTCATCTACCTCTTATTCACACAGTGCCAGGTAATGCTTCCTTCCTTCTCCACTCTTTATTGGAAATCAGTTTCTGTATCAGTGAGTTGCTGTAAATAAAGATCCCCTTGCACATGGAATACTATCTAACTGGAAAAAAACCACAATTCCCCAAACCTCCTGAACTCTCAGCCCCTTCTCCTGCATTCCTTCTCACTTAGCCCAGTCCTATTCTCTCGATGGCTTTGTAAATGGCCATCTCTGTCACTGTCTTTGCAGAAGCATCGCAGATGTGTGAGGCTGCTCAGTTTTTGTCCATCCCATATAGTGTGAAACACGTAATGAAAAAACACAGTAGTGCAAGTTTTAGCTCGTATGCTCTAGGCAGAACTGACCTTGGAGGAATACACAGTCAGCTGTGCCCATACTGTGTTCTCCCTCTATTCCTCTAAAATAAACATTCCAATCCCTACCAAACCCATCTGACGCGTTACAGCAGCCCAATATCGAGTGCCTTAGTGCCGTTCTTTTCAACACTGGATTTTCATCTGCAAAAATAATCTAAGAATGGGAGAATTCATTCTCCCATGAACTTAGATCAGCAAGACTCATTTCTCCCCTTCCCCTTCTTCTGAGTGAGGTGGTTCAATACGAGCCCCTCCCTGGCAGCCAGACAATAAAGCTGCAAATAACTTATTCTGATCAAAGCCCCATCTGCTTGGCAGCAGCAATTCAACTGCACTTGTGGTTTTTGTATGGCTGCAGCTTCGGAATTGAATGATCCTTTCATTTAGATGGAAGTTTAAACAAAATATGATAATTAGCATCAACCACTGCTTTCATGGGTACTGTCTACAAAGACATCTCAAATAAAAGGACTTTGCTGCTTTTCCATCTAATTACACAACATTGTTGAACAATACAATTTAAATTTAAATCAGGCAGCTCCTTTTCTTTAAGTCAGTTAACAGACTTCCTGTCTTACACTACCTATCGATGGTAAGGGATATGACTAAAATGAAGAATTCCAACTCCAAACCATCTCACTGGATTTTGTTTCATCTTTCCCTGAGGAACATGGCTGAGGTTGGTAACATTTAGCTCTAATCTTGCTAGTATAAAACTACCTATCTACCTTTCAAAAGGAAAGCAGGATTTAAGTTTTTTACCAGAGCGGGGTAAAAAAATAATCAGGCATTATGTAGTATTGCAGTTTTATAACATAATAAAAGATGCCAGCATACAATGATGAATGTTTTTAATGAGACATCCACAGTGCTGTAGTCAATAAAAAAATTTTATAGGCACAATCCTCGGCGATATAAACAAGAGGGAAATTAATTTATTATAACCACTACCAGTTTTTGTTTAGGTACTATAATTTCTCATTACAATAAAAATCAATAGTAGAAAAATTAATCTTATCCTCCTAAAAAAGACTCTTTTTGGAAAATGATGCTTTTCGCAATCACATTGGGCTGGATGTAGCTGACCTTACAGCGAAGCCAAGGTGGGCCTGACCTTGGGTTGAGAGAGAAACCCCTGGGGTGTACCAGCAGATGCTGTAGAAAAAAGCCAGTGGCTCAGCTAAAACACTTAGTTAACATTAGCCCACAAAGCCTGACTGAATGGAAAGACTTAATCTGGCCCCATCGTTGCTGATGAGCTGATCGGCAGGAATAAAACGCTGTTCTAAAGCCTCTGGCTGGGGCAGGGATTTTGACACGTGAATTCCCTTAGGCCATTCTGACAACTGCAATCTAAAGGTTTATCCTAAAGACTTTTCTTGCCACCTTCTGTTTGCCAAGTGAAACAAAAAGGGCAGGTAGACGAAATGGATCTGAAGGAGTCACGTATTTTAGCAGTATGAGTTATAATTTGAGGGAACAGTTTTACTGTGTACTGACGTGTTTGTGAAACTCCTTTTTAGAAATCTGATCGGAAGAGAAAGCTCCAGATGGGTAAATGGCATCCTCCATTAGTTCCTGAACGATGAGAGTAACACAAGGCACCAAGAGAGGAAAACTTTCTGTTTCAATAACATCATCCATTGTGCATCCCCCAAACAGCAAAATCCCAACCAGATTGGGAGCTGGAATACAGATAGACAGCATTCCTCACTTACATGCTGTTAGAGAGCTGAACAGTAAAACAGAACAAGTTCAAATAGAAACTCTGATCAATCCAACAGCTTTTAATTACCATTCCAAGGAAGTGCTCTCCCACCCAAACACCTCGGGCAGAACAAGAAGCCCGTCATGTCCCACCATGCAGTCCAGCTACTCTCATCAAACGATTATTTCCTGCTCTTCTCAGCCTGAGCATTCTCTCACCTGACACATAATAAGCAACTCATCTACCAATCCTCCTCACCTAGCAAAGAAACACAAACACTCCGCAGTTCTCCACTGGGAAAAAAAAAACCCAAACCGGAATAAATTAACATACTGAAAATTTTGGAGAAAAGTGGCAAAAAGAATAGAAACTGAAAATGATACTTGTAAGGAAGCTGCTCGAGAGCCCTTCAGCTGTGTACTGTGGAAGGAAAGCTCAAGCAATCTGGAAACCTGCAGCAGACAAAAATAGGAATTCTCACCGTAAATTATGTCTCTCTTCAGAATTCTTTTGCCTGCGACTTCTGGATTACATACTAAGGTACATTTAGCAATAGTCGATACAAGATTCATGAATGATTAATCAGCTTTCCTATTATGTGATACTGATGGCTATCCCCATGTTAAGGGACATCTCACACAAGATACAATACAACATCTGATACCCATAAGGCTCTGAAACAGCAGAGACCTTTCAATACCCCTTTAAACATCTGCAAGGATTCTGTGATTTCCTTGTATCTATTTCCCTCACCTAACAGGATGTCTTTTCTGGCACTCTGTGTTTGACAGGGAGAGGCTGGAAGTTCGTGTCTGGATATAGTTTCCAAATGTACTTATAAAGGTATAATTTTATTTCATTTATAATCCAAATAAATTTTTGATTTTAGGGGAAAAATAATAAAAAAGCAATCTTCTAAAGTATATTTTTTAGCAGGAATGCTGCCAAATATTGTGCCTTTTACTGCTGCAAGCAGAAAACAGCATTAATGTGAAAATTATGTGTCATGTGCACATTACCAAAAAATTACCTTCCTCTCAGAGGAAAAAGTACTTGCCAGTTGCACAGATAGTGTCATGCCAGGAAAAACCCAAGAGGATTTCATTATGATATGGCAATTTTTTGGGGAATTTCACTTGAACCTTTCAGCAAAGAGTATTTGCTAAACTGAAAATACTATTGCTAAGCAAAACCGAAATACCCCCAGAAAGGAAAACTATCCACAGGGATAGTTTTCCACAGCTTCCAGGGAGCACAGGGAGGTGGACACATCCCTGAGGAGAGGTTCCCAGGCTGGGACTGCTGTCACATCCATCTGCAGCACAACTGACCCAACCTGTGCCCATGCAGTGGGCACTGCCTGCACATTCCATCTCCTGCTTTGGACCGTGAAGTCTGGGAAATCACTTCTTCCTAGAAACCTCTCACATTATCAGAAAAACATATTAAATGTAATCAATTAAATTATTAAACAACCCTATTAAATTTGCTGGTCAGCTTGCTGTGAGCTTCTTTAGTTTTTCTTTATATCAGAACCAGATGGGAAACACAAAAAATATTCAGCTTCTCAGCACTTCATCAGCTGCTTCAGCAAGCCTTGACAAAAAATGCACAGGTCTCTTGGTAGAGAATGGCAGTGATGTAGCATGGAAGGAGGTATAGTCAGTCTTCTTCATATTGAAAGTACTACAATTAGACACCTTCAGTTCCAGCAATGACAATGATGAATGATCTGTAACTCTAATGGTAAGATTTTAAACACAGAAAAGGCATCAACTATGGATTGAAAGGCACCATGTAAAAAAGAAGTATTTCCCTTCCATGAAAAAACTAAATTCCTTTTTTGTACTGTAAGTGGCACTAAAAAAATAAAGAGGAAAATGTGGGTGTGGAATGCAGAGGTTTTTTATGGAAAGGGACCCACAAAACCCACCAGCATATGAAGCCCGCATTAGTCAACCTGGGACTAAACAATGAGTCCTGAAGACCTACAGGTAATCATTTTGCAGTATTTATCCTCTGGAAAGAAGACTTCTGGAACCAAGGGAGCACTCCAGCTGCTTACAACATCTCAGTTATCAGGCCTGCATCTTCACATCATCAGGAAAAGAGGGTTTGAACCTCAGGAAAGTTGGTTCTCCTGGAATCACGTTCCCACTGACAAGCAGCCAGGACAAATTCATGCCCACCACAGGCACCTGTATGTGTTCAAGGTTCATTCAAACACAGGAGGCTTTACTTTACAGCTACCTTTGAAATGTATTCCCCCCACCTCAGATTAAGGTAACACCCAAACAAATTCCAATCTTCTACTGGCAGACCAGCTACTACCAGCCAGGAACACACTCCCTCCTGCAACAGCCTGGGAGGTGCCCCCACAGAAATTACAGGGAACTGTTTTCAAGGGAAGGGTTGAATACTCAGGCTGCAGGAAAACTGCACAGAAGGTATTTGTTTAGGGTACCATGTTTCCATGAAATGGAGTTGCAATTATCCAAAGCCATTATTATGATTATTTTTTCTCAGTAAATGCTGTTACTTGGCAGGACAGTGAATTTCATTCCACTGCCTATAGGTAGTTTCTTGCTTTTAAAGCCAAGCACAGAAATCCTTCCATGGAATGCAAATTTAATGTTACAAAATGGTGATTTTTTTTTTTTACAATGAAAACAGGCTTGCCTTTCCCTCCCCTTCCTGCTTAGTGCCACTCTTTTCTCAGTGCACTTACTGATCAAGCTGTCCCTCAATGGACTTGTCACAACTCACCACTATTTATTAAAACTCAGAAGCCTGCATCCAGTGGTTGTGATTTGACGTGGATGAGAATTGCACACTTTTTATACTTGTATTGATTATTCTCTTCCTGCCTCTCATCTATCTCTCTTGTTATATTTCATCTTAGGAAGCTAGACCAGATGACTTGCAGAAGTCTCTTCCAAAATAAATTACTTTATGATTCCATTAACCCTTGTACTGCAGGTTCTCCAGAGAAAAAGCACTTTGTACAGAGACCCAACCAAAACCCAATTTTTTTATTTCACACCATAAAGTAACAATTCTGGGTATGGCCATGAATATTTAGAATTATGTGTGGAATGTTATGAGTTTTCTCAAAATACATATCCACTATATCCACAAATGAAAAGCTAGCTGTCCCTTGCTGTGCAGAAACACATTCTGAGATTCAGTTTGCCCTTGTTTGCATTAACATATACACAGTAACAGTCCACCAGGTCTCCTGTGCTTGTTCTAACAATTGTAATAAGATTGGCAGGCCAACAGGGATTAGCACAGGTAGCAGGAACAGGAGGCATTTCAAATTGATCAAGAGTAATAAATTTGTTACTTGTAAAATGTCATTAAAATACCCTACAGGAAGATCTATTATCTGTCACATTCAAAGCCATCCTCAAGTCTGGCCAATGCCAGTGTCAAATCATCATCTACAACACTTACATGGAAGTGTGTTACTGTGTGGTCTTCTCACTTTCAAAAGGTTTGTTTAACATGGGTATAGAGAGATATTTAAAGGATTATTACAGGTGTTCCACGACTGAAGTCACTTGCCTCTGGCCTGATGCTGTTCAGCCCAGCGCAGCCATACAATAACCCTTCAGAAAAGCACTGCCTGTCTTGTTATTTAAATACTGAAAGGCAGATAAGTATTACACTTAAAAGAGACAGGGCTTAATCTGTAAACACTTCAAAGTGATTTCTAATTATTTGGCTTTATCTCATCTTTTTTTCATTTCAACTGCAGCTTTGATGTTCCCCATAATCTTCCTCTAACCCTCGGTTCAAGAGCACATCGTCACACAGGAGTTTTTGAGACTGTAGCACGTAACCCTGACATGGCCAATAAAAGTCACAAGGAGGTTATGCCAGGCAATCTGTGTGCCACACTCACTGCTGACAGGTGTGAGGACAAGTGGCACTGGGACCTTATCTCCGCGGTATTTGGCCACACCCAAGTGGGTGATGGTGCCAGTGACAACGTGCAGGTGAGGAAAGCATTTGTAGATACTATTGACAAATATTTCACCTTCACCATCATGATTTTGTCACAGGCAAGTATTTGTGTTTGCTCGAGAATTTATCCGTGTTATTCTACTCAGAGATTTGAAATCAATAATATACACAAATAACAGACACTTCTGGCATACTAATGTTTTAAATTATTTTTCTAATGCAAAGCAAGCCCCAAGCAAGCTAATCAAGCAGATATAAAAATAGGATTACTTTTACTCTAAAGATATTTTTATAACCTGATGCTACTTTCTATGTGGAATGGAAAATCAGTGACTGTACTCTCCAGAGAAGCTACTTGCAGTGAAAAGTCATTTATTAAATGTTACTTCTGGACCCACACTGTCCATACAGTAAAACTAAATACAATAAGTAGTAGTACTACTTTGTAACTACTGACCACTAAGACACTATGTAACAAGATATTATTCTAAAACACTACTATGATATTTCATTGTAAGGAAATAGATTTCATGGTAGTAAGCAAGTATGAGTTATCAGAGATGAAGGATTTGGTGGCTGCTCCATCCAAACGGATGAGTCTAAAGGGTAGAGCGAAATCCTGGCTGAACAGCTGAGTTGGGCATTGCCTCTGATAGATCTGCCAGTGAATCATCCCCATTCTCTCACATCTGTGTCGTGTGAGTGCTGACTATCACCATTTCTCAAATGTTTAGAAAGCGTACTACTCTGTGCAGAGGCATTAATGAGTTTCTTTTTCTCCCACTCTGTCTTAGCAGCTCTTTCAATCCTCGGGAAGGGAAACCTTTTCCTAGTTTGCCTGTAAGCTGTGCCACCACCTATACCCCAGCTAAGAGTGTGAGAGAGTCGTGCATGAGTACATATCAAGCAAAGGGCATCTGATCAAAGGGCATCCCAAAGAAGCTGTGCCTTAAAAGCACCTTTTGCAAAGAAGAGAAAATCCCTACACAATATTTAAATCGTATTTTTCTATCTAAACAGCGAATGAAATTCCTCTGCTTCATGCAGAATGCAAAACAAAGCCACAAATTCCTGAAAGAGGTGAAGACCATTCATCATCTGCCCCATCTGCACCAGAAAAAAGAGTAATCTATTGTTTCTCAATACAAAATATACATTGTAATGTTTATTAAGGCCCCTTGAAGCTGTACAAACTCTTTTCTTCACACTCCAACCCCCCAAATATGCAGCAGTTTAACTATGACAGAAGCAGCACTATGATACAGCACCTGTGTACCAACTGCCCCACTCTTTGCAGATGTCAGGAAAATCCACAAACGCCAGAGGTTTATGTCCAAAAAGGAGTCAGAGGAGTCAACTTTATTCGAAGAAAGGGAGAGAGTCCACCAGGCCATTCGCCCGCGGGCTTTTCTCACTCGAGGTTTCGGAGGGCGCAGCCTCCTTTTATCCTGAACTCCCGGCTGCATGTTGTCCCCTTCCTTTCCCCATCAGCTGAGCTGCTAGGAAGGTACAGCCTTCCCCAACTGCTTACCGATATCCCATTTCAAAGATGTTAACAGCCATACCTTCACCCATCGAATTGCTTGTAAAAACATTAACACACGTCTTTCTTCCCACAGACATGCTGGGAAAGATCCATGTAGAAGTTCCCCTTGCTATTTTAAAATATAAAATTATCAGATAAAAGCTGTGTAACAGGAGTTTTGCATTTTCAGTTGTATAATTTATATCTGCAGTTTAAAAATAACCTGTGATTCCAGAGTAGTTCAAAGTATAAGTCAACAGAGGAAAATATATTGCATCATTTCCTTTCCTCTGACAAATTTTGTCTTTGATTTTGTACAGGCTCCATGAACCTACAGTTCTTTCAAGAACTATATGTAGGTATATAAGGTCCCATAACCTTAACTGAAATGTCAATTCTGACAGGTTTGAGATGTTAATTTTGGTTTCTACTCTCATTGCACTAAATTACTCTTCCTGAAATTTCATGTGAGATCATCAAACTAAAGAAGATCCTGTACATATGAAACTCACTGTGGAACAGAAGCCCAAACCATCAGAAAACAAACAGCAACTTTTCACAGTAAGGAACTCAAATGATTTGCCAACCAGCAATGATTTGCTGAAATAACCTGTGAATAACAAACATAAACCAAAACAAACAAGAAGTTGTCCACAGTCTGCTGGAGGACAATAGAGAAATAGATAAAAAAGACACAATTCATTCACTAATTCACAACTACTAATTTATTCACTGAGTTACAATGGCATTTGGTCTGAAAACCAAACAGTGGCTTACAGTGGCTCCATTACATAGATTTCAAATATAGTGTTTCAAGCAGATGGCTGGGGCAGTCTGGATCATTTTCTTGTTTACTTCTTCCATTTATTTGCTTGTTGATTTTAAATTTAGACCAAGTTCTACCCAAGCACAAAAGTACAACTAGATAAGGGATTTTCACTTGTGTATTTGCAGTCTGTACTAACAACAGTGTGAATATTTATGTCATACAGTAATCATGTTCAGTTGAGACTATATTTTTAAAATATATTCATTTGTGTCTTAGTAATAAAAGAAGAGATTCCATTCTGAACCGTAGCACAGACAGACCTTGGATGACAAACTCAGGGAACTTAATGTAAATATGTTCAACTTCCTAAGAATATCTACAAACTTTGGTGAAAAAAACCCAATACATTTCCTTTTAATTATAACTTCAGACTCTGGCTGGAGAGTTATAATTTATTAATTTTACATATCACTGCTTGTGGCTGTGGATATCTGAGTCACCTTGTGCAAGTTCTGAAGGTGAAAAAGCCACAAAAGGAAGAAAAACAGTTCCGTCAGCATCAGGGTATAATCAATAACATCCCAGATTAAACAATTTATGCCCAGATAAACTGTGGCATAAACAATTATGCCACAGTATATCATTCTCAATTTTTTTAAGAAACATTTTAAATTGAATTCTTAAATAATTTAAAGAAGGTACACCATATATATATATATATATATATATAAGAGCCATTAAAGAACTACTTTACAATATATCTACAACTTTCATCACCTTCAGCTGAACCGAACTGAACTGAGCCTATTATTATATTTATCATCTGTTCTTTATGTAGTGTTAAGGTCCACAAACACTTATTAGCCTGGAGCTGGTTTGTGTTTCCCAGAAAAGTATGTAAATCCTTGAGGCTTGCAGGCAAAAATATGAGACATCAATTGCCATTACTGAATCAGGGAGAAAGAACTGAAACTCAAGGTTGTGCCCATATAGGAAATAAAGATATTATAGGCATAGAAAAAAAAAAAGGAAACTTTTATGCATTATAAACTAGTCTTGAAGTCTTACTCATCAACAAGACACAAAAAAATCAGGATTATTATTTTACATCTCACTCAGATTGAGAGCTAGGATTTGCACAATGCTCTCCAGAGGTTTTTCTACCTTACTCCGACTAGCCTAGAATATAATGGCAACTAGAAAAAGGCGTGGGAATTCTGTCTTTGATTTCAAGTTACAAGATTTGCTTTCAGTGTATAGTTAAAAAAATTTAAAAAATTAAAATCATCCTTGTTTTTAGATAAATGTAAATAAACAACTAAAAATCAAACAAATACAACCCCCTTCCCTCACCACAATCCTGCTTTCCCACCTTTTGTAGGCTTACAAATTATCTCAAAACCCTATTATTTTTTTTAAAGGTTTTGATGGTGTTTTGTTGCTGTTGTGAGTTGGGTTTGTGGGGTTTGTATTGTTTTGTTGGGGTTTTTTTGTTTGTTTATTTGTTTTTTGAGACTGGAGGCATATTAAAAGTATCTAAATGTGTTGCTCATATGACTTTGGTAAAAAAAAAAAAAAAAAAAAAAAAAAGAGCAGAATACCCATTGTCCATGGATACATTCTTAAAACCCAGGGGACCACATTAATTACTGATGCTACACATAATCCTTGTCTGTCCGCTGCCAAATCTGTTCTCTCACAGGGAGTTGTAGATAGGATCAGTGTCTAAGCTTCTTCCACTGCACCGCCTAATACCGCTGCCGTTACCGCTCTGTAGCAGCGTGTCAGCCGAGCATGAGGCTTCTGCACCAACTGCCTGTGCCTTAATGAATTTGTCACAACGAGATGCCTCACTTGGCACCGGTACAAAACAGTCTCTTTCCAAGGGGATTGAAATCAATCCATTCACCAGCGAGCTTTTAGGGGACTCACTGCTCTGCCCTGCGCTCATTAGTCGTGGAAGTGGTAAAGCAAGTAATTTACTAATGTACCTGATGATGTGGGTAACAGGAAGAGTTTCTGGAATGCATGAACCAGGCTGGCAAGCTCTGCTCTCGTCAGACTGAGGAATAACTGCAGCAAACTGCTGGAATATGCTGAATTTACTGGTGTCCGTGGGACTTAATGGGCCATCACCAACACGGCGTGGTGTGTGGGTGTGTGTTTCTGTTTGGTTTTAAGAGAGAAAATAATGCTGGAAAAGGAAAGGTCTCTGAAAGACCAGTGTTACATAAATATGGAATAGAAGAGGATACCCTGATTTAGGAAGAGAGGATAAAGAACACGGGCAGATTTCTTGACGAATGGTGACAGTAATCTGACCGTCTGGCAGAACCCATAACGGCTGATTAAGAAGAAAAGAGAGAAATGTGATTAAAGTATACTACCGTTTCATACAGTACTGTCATCTTTAAATCTCTCAAAAAAAGGGATTTTTATAGGGTCCGACACAACACATATATAAACACACCGTAACAGCAAGAAGCTAAAACAAATGACTACAGAAGATATAAAATATACTGACTAAAAGTAACTTGAAATAGCGCAGAAGAGCCTCAGATTCAGGTCAAACTGAACAGACTTCAATAAACAGATTCAAAGCTACTTAGTAGTTTAAGTACCCTGGTCAATATTGTTTTAGTTTCTTTGCTGAAAAAGCAACATAAAGAAGCTAAACCAGGCTAGTATGAGCAGAGAAATTCAAACAAACCACCCCAAACCACCCAAACTCCACCACAGCTCTCCACATTGACCCTTAGAAACGCAGATGAGCATTGTCCCTGTTAACTGCTCCTAACGAGCCTGGCGCCCCGCTAGCTCAGATGTGTTACGGATGAGCAGACGCCTTTCTGTGCTCCCTGTGATAGCCTTAGGAAAAGCGTCACACATTGAAAAACCAGAGATCAAACACTTCTCCACGCTGCCTGTGAGCCTGACAAAATGCAAACGCAGTGACGGGATGAGAGGAACCGACGCCTGGAGTGAAACAGGACACTGGCATTGTGCGGGACTGGGGTTACAGTGCCTGGGACTGAACTGGGGGAGAGTTTGTGGACGCAGCTTCGGGCTTCAACATCTACATCTCCTTTTAGCCACGCTAGATTCATCTGTTGTTTCCAACCCAGACTTGATGATTCCATCAGGATGATATAAATCGGGAATAACTTCAGACAAGCAGAGGGACAAACGACCCAAGAGACTTCTTACACCAGTAGAGATTTTCTGGACTTTTGTCTCCTGTGGGTATTTCACACTCCCTGTCACCATGTACCTCGCAGTCACCACAGCGACATAGGAGAAAGCTGCTTTTATCTCACACATGGGATATCTACTGGAATAAGAAAAAAACAGCAGCACAGGGACAGATGCTCTGGTGACTGCCCACGTTCAGGAAGGCAGAGACAAACAGAGTATATTTAGGTACCTGTGATAAACTTGTGGCGGTGTTTGTGCATATAGGTGCGTCTATGTGTGAGCTGTTTTACAAACCTTGTTCTCCTGAGATTCCTGATACTGGATGGAACACACTCGCATCGTGTAATAAAGAACAGTAAAATGACACCTGAGATCCCAGTGCCCGGTAAAACAAAGCAGCACGGTCCCACCAGCAGGGCTTGGTAAATCACATACAGTGCCCCGGGGCTCTGCTGGTTTTCAGAGAACGAGAACTGGTGTCTTTGGATGGCCCCATTGATCTGAGTGTTCCAAGGGACCTTGCAGCCAGCTCAGTCCTTTTTTGTACACGGCACACAGTACAATGGAGAAAGAATGCCAGAGTGATTTGATGGATGTCAGAATCAGCTTGGCAGGTATCAAATCCCAGACTAGTCCTCTGAGCAGAGGTTCCTCCCCTCCAGGCTATATTCACTAGCTACTTCTGTAACCCAAGCAAAATGAAATTCTGCCTAGCACTGTAAATGAACATTTCATGTACCACTTTGTCTAAAACTCCACCAGATGAATTTAATCCCGCCCTGGGGCAGGGAAGTAGGTTAAATGACTTCACAAATACTGTAGGTTCCTGTTTCTGTGATTCTGCTACTGCTTGGGATTGTTGCTGTCTCTGTTCCCACCTGGCCCAATGGCATTCAGATGATGTGCTCATCTTTGCCTTAAAATATTTTAATAAGTTCAATTTTTTCTTCCCCTAAAAAGTCAGTTACCAATATGGAGTATATCAAGCATTGACATGGTGACAAAATACCCATGTTTATGTAAAAAAAAGTTTTAGCTTAATTTTGTCAACACTATCTCTTCCAAACATGTAAGTGGAACCCCATCCCAGCTGAGGCAGCAACCTTTCCCCTTCTCAGGTCAGTTTAGAGGGCCCAGCTCACAAAGTCTGTTTGCATTACTGTAAAGGATCTCAGCAGAGGAACAGATGATTTAAAAGAATACTGAAATAGAAGCCCAGTGCAGGTGTAGCTGACTCAGATTGGAGCCTGGGCCTTGCAGCACATCTTCTTCATTTGTTTTGCTCTTTCCTGTATCACCCATTGGGAAGTATTGAATCATTCTCTGCTGTGGACATTCTTTATCCACAGCTTGGTGCTAACAGGACTCAGGAACAATTCATCCCTTGACAGTGAAATAGTCACTGCAAGGGAAGAAAAGATATCCCAAGGTCAAATATTGCTTGGTGTGAGCGATTGACACAGCTCCATGCTGCTTCCTGCTTTCCTTGGTTATATTCAAGAGACATGACTAAGTCAAGTGAAAAATAAAGCTTCCAAATGATCTGAGAACTCTGCAGCAAGGGAATTGACATTTTAAAACATATAATTAACATAGATAATCAATAAAATCTAGTTAACAGTTATGTAGAGATTAAATCAGGTATGAAATCTGACTGTGAACATCTGACTAGGAATCTAACAACACATTTGAGGAGAGATGCTTTCCTGCAATCCTAAAATGTGTAGTAAATTTGAGGAAAAATCTCTGCTAGATCCATTTAGTAAACTGATCCTTCTGCAAACTGTTTTCACTCACTAATAAAATCCTTAGACACCACCCAAAGCAAGTACCCAATCAGCATCACAGCATGGATTTGTCATTAATCATGTTCACAAGTGACTGCCTCTTCTCCAGAAAGGCCAGTTCCCACACTGCTTACAGCACACTGCTTCACTCCTCAACAGAAGAAGTACTCAGCAGCTGCTATTATAGGTGTTAGGGATATTAAAAAAAAATTATTATAGTCAGAATATGCTCATTTCAGGGGTGCAGGAAGGAGGAAAGGAAAACAGAACCTTTTCCTTGGAACATACCCATGTCAAAGAGGTTTTGTGGGAGAAATTTGTAATGACTGGGCTCTATTTTCCCATCAGAGTAGCCACTAGGCAAGTGGTTGGAGATCACAGAGATGAATCAAACAGAAAACCTGACCAGTGGTTACTGGCTCTTCTGAACTATGTAATTTCTTTGCTGGATCATTTGTTTTTAAGTGCCTTAAAGGTCACTTTTGTGGCAGAAAAGGAAACGACACATTTTGCAGAAGAGAATCTGGATTTCTAATTAGGCTGTAATTGCATTCTTTCCTTTCCCACCTCACCCAGGCTCTCTGTGGGCTGCTTCACAGACCACCCAATTGTGGAGGCTTGCAGACCTCACGTCCTTCCAACACCTCTCCAGAGGCTTTCTGTGAAACAGCTCAGTTTGTGCCCACACTATCACAGTGCTCATGCCCTCAGCTTCCTCTGCTGTTACAGAGAGCCAAATGGATTCAGTTCTTCCCTGGAAAAACTGCACAAGCACAAGCTGAAAGGAAAATGAGTTTGGGTAAAGCAGCAACAGGCAGAACAAATGTTCTGAGAGCAGTAAGGAATCATGACCTCATCAGAAATAGATTAATTTTTTATATGTTATCTGTATATCTAATTAAACAGGGCAGCAATAGAAACTACTTAATTGTAATAGGGAAGTTACTTTGTAACTTTTTCTTTCAGTACACCCCCCAAATTTTCCCAACACAAGTAAATCCCCTCAAACTTGTTCTGTGGTCTTTATAAATCATTCATTGGTGCAAGGCAGTCTCAGCAGAACCAAAATAGTCACACTGAAGAGCAGGGACAATTCTCAGTGGGAAGGAGATGGACAGAGAATGTGCACTGCCAAGATATCAGACAAAGGGAACATATTTGTATTTTTTCAAAGGGGCACGTTTTTCTTTAATAAAACAAAAACTTTAAAGACACCAAACCTTTTTCAGCACATAGGTAAATGTATGACTACACACCACACAAAGAAATAACCTTGATGTAAACACTTTGTCACAACATATCTAGAGTACCTAAAATACTTTAAACACTGTCATTAAAAAAACACAGATTTTTTTTTTCTTATAAGTACCAATCTTCCATGTGATTTATCTTTATAAATGTTACATTTTTCCTTTTGGCAGAGCAGTGTGTGAAAGCTTACAGCTACTGTGGTAATGAATTATCCAAGGATGATGGTTCTGAACTGTGGTTCTGACATGTGCTGATGACCTGGCTGACACTATTCAAAGGGGCAGCACCAAAGCATGCTGCTTCCATCAAGATCAGGCAGACTGTAATTTCTTTTCCTCTTTCCCCAACAGAAGGTTACAGTGCAGCTACCATGAGCCACAGAAACAAAGAGAATGGGCAGCTCTCATTGCAAGGCAAGTCTCATTGCACAAAGGACAAAAACACCTGTCCAAACTCAGCTCAACATGACAATCCAAGCAAAACCCCAAAGATATAGTGAGGATTCAGCATGCAACACCCTTGTTCTATGGACTGCACTCGAGGCCCCTGGCCAGCCCTCCTCAGCACAGCTGATTTGGTGCTGGTCTTCTCCCAGTAGCCCTGAGAGGCTGCAAACACACTGTCCTCCCCACACATCATCAGGAATACTGGTTATTTCCAGAGCTCGTGAACTGGCTGCTCTCTGGCTACATGTCATTGCAGGACCTGAACTTCCTTTGCCTCAGCTGTCTCCAGAAAGTCCTTCTGTAAGTATCAGCAGATCAACACAGAAAAGTGTTTGGTTTCCTGAGGTGGCTTTACCTCCTCCTGTCCAAGCCCTGAGGCTGATTCCCAGCACACAACAGACTGTTACATGAGGGAGGAGAATGCTGCTGAGCTTAATTCTGTAGCTATTCTTCTGCACACTCTCCAATAGATGGGAACAAAGAACTTCTTATGTCCTAGCAATTCAGATCACAAACGCAAATTAATGTCACTCGTACACATCCTTTTTTTATATTTTCTCATGAGAGTTAAAAAAACAAATAAAGCAAAACAAAACGCCCTTACCTATAGAGGAAGAAAATGAAAGAAAATACAAGAATACAAGTCATGCCATAAAATAAAGATTCACCTTAATGCTCATTTAATAATTTTGTACTCTTGTGACATAGTCAGAATTACTGAGTCACTATTGTCACTAAAGTGAACCAATAATAAGAGTTACAATACAATGCAAGTGAAATACAACGGATTATTCACTTATCTGAAGCCAAAGCTAAAATATCTTTAATCTCTGTTAATACATGTTTTTATGCTATACCAATTAAAGGTAGTTTTGGGACATTTTCTCTAATTATTCACCAAAAGCAGTCCTTTATATTTCAGCCAGGATTATCCAGAGAATAATACACTTTTATCCCTTTCCTCAAAACACACTTGCACCCCAGGAAATTTAACTGCCTCTATCTAATCCCATGAAAGTCCTTTTCATTGTTGTTTCTCGGTGGGACTGTCAATCAGAGATGAAAAAGAGGAAAACAAAAAACAAAAGACAGAGTGAAGTGGTTTGCTAGAAACATCACCTCAGCCAGTGACAAAATTACATCAGATGGCCTAAAGAAGAACAACTTTGAAGAAGTGGCAGTGAAGAAGAAAACTCTCTTTTGTGTCCTTTTCTCTTTGTTTTCTAGGATTAATAGCTTATTTCCTTTCTGTGGGGCTTTTTTTTCAGACATACTCAGCATTGCATTCTATTACCCAAATAACACGGTGGGCACTTCACACAAGTTCATAACAAAACCCCAGCATCAGCTGTGTTTTAATCAATTTTCTTCAAACCATCCTCAAATCAAACACCACAAGGTATTTTTTCCTTTACACTTTTATGCAATTACATTCCCAGCAGTGACACAAACGTGGAAGGTGGGGCTCAGATCCCACAAGGTGCCTGATCACTGCTGACAATCAGCTGTGAGCACAAAGGATGTTCTCCCACGATCAGCCGAGGCACAGACACTGTTTATCCATGTCCCCACTGGGCACAGGAGTTGGTACAAGCAGCCCACACCCAGAATCACTCAGGGGTCCCAGGCACAGAGAAGACCCCACGGGTGCTTTTCAAATGCTGGTCCTTCCCTAAAGGCCAAATTGCAACCCTGTACAAAGGAAGGCAGAGACCATGTGGCGGCTGTAGGACTTTTGTCAGCCTTGTCAGCTGGCCTTAAAATTACCATTTCTCTATGAAGTATGTTCTTTTAAGTTAAAAGCTTTATAAAGTAAATCTGTTTAGCATAAGAAAGGCAAAAATGAATGGTCACAAAAGAAAAGGATCGAGAGAAGCATTCACAACTGAGAGCTGAAGGCACTCAATTCTCACCCCTGAAAGCTACAGCTGAGCAGGGCACTGGACCTGCCATGCTCAGGTAAACACAGATCACAAGGGTACTTTGAAGGCACTGCTTCTATTCTTCCCAGGTCCAGATTAGTGCTTTCTGGATTTCAGTGAATTCTATACTAGTGAAGCCTTCACATCTTTGCAAAATAAGAATCAATAAGAATTAAGCTCCAAGAGAGAAAGATGTCAAATATGGTTATAGATGAATAATAACTTGTGTACACATTCTCTTTCCATACTTTTGATATTACATGATTTTAAATTCATTTAAGTGTGTTATGGTCAGTGTTCTCTATAGAGCTCCCAGATCTTTGAATATTTGCTTTCTTGCTGGCTAGCAAGGTTTTTCTATTTTGGATTTAAGCAACACAACTGAACCTGAGCCATGTGGGTCTGACTCTGCTCAGCCATTACAGGGAATTCAGAATACCCTTACACATATGCATTAGAGTAGGGGCCAGATTTTCTTAATCAGTATAAATTAAATTCTCATATAAAAATTTTATATGAGAATAAACAAATCAAAGCTTACAGAAAGGGCTCTGCCTGGGAATGCCAACACTGTTTGAGTGTATTCATGGGGCAACCTGAAACTAGACTCCTTACTTTGGGATGAACTTTGAGTTTAAAAAAATATATATCTAAATAAGTAACAGTAAAGCTAAACAAGATGTGAGATGGGAGGGAGGACAGGTTTCCTCCAACATTACTCCCTGTGCAGCCTGACATTTGTGCAAGTCAGAGGCCAAGCCTGTACCCAGTTTTCCTACTGCAGCTGCTCTGGGTCAAAGGAGCACTAAGAAATGTAGGTTTGTTTTCAGTTGGCCATGTTTTTGTTTGGATACTTGGTTTGGTATGGCTGCTGGAGAATTCATTGATTTAAAGCTTTTTTGTTTGTTTTTACTGGACCAGTTAAGTTGTCAGGCATACATTGCAAACAACCAAACTTGAGAGTTGTAAACATCTCTCTGTTTTGTCACCTCCTGCCCCTTTTCCACTACCACTGCACTAGTTTTCTCTGTTCAGAAGTTTAAAACAGGATTTCTCAACCTACTTTAGAGCTCAACTCTCCCAGCAGCTGCAGAATCAGAGCAGCTAAACAAAGGGTTAGTAGGAACTTGATGTTAAATAATGACCAAAGACATGTAATGGGGGGGGGGGGGGAAAGTCTGTGAATAGAGCAAGATTTTTTACAAGCAAACCAAGAAATGCTAAGCTCTGAGAGTTAGAAATAAACCCTTCAACACTAGTTAAGACCACATTCTTTCTAGTAAAGAGATGCTCTTTCTTAAGCTTTCTTTTCAGTTTTGTAATAATCTTATCAGGCATTTATATCTCATATCTTTGAGTTTGGTAATTCTTGCTTTTATGGTTGCACAGAAACAGCTTCAATACATAAATGTAATTTCTCAGGCATATCCCAGAATATTTATTTTAACCTTTTCATACAATGAAAAAGGAGCCTCAAGTTGAATGTGCTGTCAAGTAGCAACCAATTCTGAGACAGGTGCTTCCATATCTGATTAAGCAGGCTGGAAAGGATGAAGATAACTTTAAAGTAAAGTCCAGTAAAGTAAAGTCTTTAAGGCAACAAAAAGCAGAAAAGCTCCCAAAAATGGACTGCAGTAAGGGGAAGAAAGTGTCTGTTAGAGACACTTCTCAAACAGATACAATTTTAACTGCTCATTCTACTGAAGTGTCTCAGGCACAGCTTTTTCTCAGAGGTTTTGATTTTCAGATTGTGTGTTTCCTATGGAACATAAATACATCTTCCTTCTATACAAAAATGGCTGGGTTTGTGTGTTTGTCAGAGCAACTGGGTGACTTGACACAATAATCACCCTGGAAGAGACCTGAAGTCTCCAATCCAAACTCCTACTCAAAGCAGGGTCAGTTATGAGGTCAGATCAGGTTGCTCAAGGTTTACGCAACTGAGTCTTGAAACCCTCAAAGGATGGAGACTGTATAATCTCTCTAAGCAACGTGTTTCACTGCCTCTCATATGTTAAAAAAAAAAAAAGAAAAAAAAGATTTTATCCAATCTGCACCTGTTTTGTTTCAATTTATGTCTGTTGTCTTTCATCCTTTCACAGTGAGAAGCTTGGTGCTTCATAAGAAATGGCACACTGTTTTTCCCATAAGTTTGACTGCTTGGTAAAATATGTGGGGGATTTTCACAAAACTTCTTCACCTGACAAGAAGAACTAGGAATAAACCCCACAGCTTTTTATAAAAATTTCAAATTCAACCAGATTTGTCTTGCAAAAGGTCCAGTTCCTCATTACTTCATCATAAGCATAAACATTTTGGAAGAGTGAAAAATATTAATTAGCTAAAAACCAGGAAGAGTAAAGAGGTTTTAATTTCAAGGACAAAACAAACCAAAATATGTTGATCATGGGCATATCAAGATCAAAATTAGGCAGCTTAGATGGCTGGTTGTGACATAAACCATAAATTTCCAATCAGTGGCTAAGGCAGAAATGTCAGAGCTAAACTAAATTGCCTAGATTAGGATGTTTAACTTGACATGTTTGTTCTTGCTGAAAGCCAAACAAATCTTTCTAACTTTCTAAAATTTTTTTCACCCTTTTTTTATTTTTCAGGAAAAGTTAATCAACTATTTTTTCTAGCAATTCTACAATATGAAAGAAGCAAAATTACAAATGTTTACATGCAAATATACAAATGTCCATAAAATGCAATGTTTATATACTATTTTTATATATATAAAACTGATCACATTTCTTACTATTTGCAATGGTAGCATTAGTTGGCAAAAAGTTTCATATTTATCTATAAATAATTCCTCTTGGTCATTTTAGGCATAGGGAAATGTACTTCGAATAATGACAGCTGCTCCTGAATTCCTTGCACAGCTCAGTAAAAGTCAATCCACTGTGATATCCATGAACTTAGTTCCTGGGGATCAGCAGCCCTCTGTGCTGTTGGCACAGTTAGATCAGAACAGAAAGAGACCCCAGAGAAATGGGCTTTCAGGGAGCTGAGGCTCACACACTGTGTAGGAATTCATCCTTCCCACACCAGGACATGCAGCCACAGCACAGTGCACCAACATCCTGCTAGAGGAGGAAGAGAAAATTCCTGTGCTGGTGCACTTAGGCTCCATCCAGTACCTCTGGAAACAGTTTAGGGCTGTAGTGATTATTCTTGATTTACACTGATCCACCTTAACAACAGTCAGTATCCTACCTTATAACTCAGGATAGAAAATACTGCTTTTTGCCTTTGGAATTTCAGCCTTAGAAAAGTGTCAGCAGGTATCTGGAAAGAAGCTGAAAGAAAGGGAGCCATTACAAAATATCCCATATGTGTTACAAACTGTGCTTACACAAGAGTACATGACCCATTCTACTACATGTGCATCAGGGAAATGAAAGTGAAGTGACTGCTGGGAGAAAAGAGAGTAAAGTCTTCCCAGGCATAGATCAAGAAGACTCTTCAGTCATGGAGGGTGTGCAGCTCATAGAGGCTCCATTAATTCAGTTTTTGTGGCTGTCCAGCAGTAAAATACCCCACCCAAGAGCCAGGAATGCACCTCTATGAGGAGGACAGGAGAGGGATTGAATGAGAAGAGCTGTCCTCATGTGTGAATGAGCTAAACAAACAGCATTCCCCATCTCTGCTCATGTGTTTGGTTGGTAGGGAGCAGCTGGATCGAGGCACTGTGGTCTCTGTGGTCTCTCCTACACACAGACCCCTTAAGAAAAGTCAGGGAGCAGCTGCTGACAGGACAGCTCAGGATGGAGAGGAGAGGCCAGGATGAGTCACACACAGACACTTTGCTATAAAACATACCCCACTATGCCACTAGGATTGATAAATTGGGGATTAGGAAGTGTTTGGGGGGAAATTACAGTTGAAAATTGAGATTCTGCTTCTCTGATCTCATCCTAAAGACATGCTTACTGAAAGGGACAACCTATTTACACTCATGTCTTTGGACCTCCCCACACCAAATAAATATATATTCTTTTTTATGTTTAACAAGTAGAGATTCACCTTATTTAGCTTCTATATGAAATTGTATCCTTTATATTAAACAATGAATTCAGAACTCCTCTTTTCAGTAATATTTTAAATACTAACCACTGAATGCCCATTGCTCAATGTCCTAGACCTGCTCAAGCAAGAAACATTAAGTACATCAAATTGGACTGTAAATTATGCGAGTTCTATTTTGAGCAGGACATCATTCATCCTGTTGTTTCAATTTAATTATATTTGGTCTTCAATCCATCTCCAGCAGCACCAATATTTCACATTTTGTTAGTTTGTCTGCTCTACTCTGACTAGTGGCTTACAAAAATAACCACATTTCAAAACATCACTTCAGAAAATTAACCCTAAAGCACTGTTCCCAACCCATCAACACTTCTGTGCAGGGGAAAAAATGTCCTGAGTGCCCAGTTGACAACAGTAGTTGCTGAAAGCAAAACCAGAAAAACAAGGTGAAAACTCAGAAAAACACACATCCACATTTCAGTTCTGGACTGTTTCATACTCTAAAATCTGAATCTGACAGCAACTACTGTCATTACTTTATTATAACCTAGATACATATGCTTAAACCTTCCTATAAAAAAACCCCTTTTTTCAGATGGAATTTTCTGTGCTAGGTCCTATGTATAAGATGATACTTTTCTTCTAGTATTTTCAGCAGAATTAGTTGAAATAGTCCTTTAGTTGTAAAGGTATTTTACAGATCTTTTTTTCAAGAAAAACATGTAAAGTCATGTCATATAAATTATCCTCGCTGAACAGTAATATTTTTGCTACTCTAGACTTTTAGAGTAAGATTGTAAAAACTCCAAAAATTACCCTGTAATTTGGAAGGAAAAGTTTAAATGATAAAGTTTAAATTTTAGAATAGTATTAATTTTCCTTGGATCATGGGATAATGCATCGAGCTTACAGATTTGTGTGCGCAGCTTACAAATGATTGCATCTCCATGGTACAAACAATTCATTTGGTACCTTCACTTCTGCAAAACTGAGTTTCTGTAAGCACTCACTAAATTAACTTATTTTCTATGTGAAAACCCCTTCCCATAAATACCCCTAGTTCTTCTGAACAGTCTTGCCTAAGAAGTTTAATATTATTAATGAATTATTTTATTAGCAATTTCCCCAGGACTGGACATCATGTCATCACAATACTCCAGCAAGTGCAGACATCTCCCAGCTCCCATTCTGCACTGACCAGCCTTGGTGGTTTGCTCTGGTTTTACTTCTCAAACCTCAGCAGAATTTCCCTAAAGAGAGCCTTTAGCCTGAGTCCCAAATGCACCTCTCTAGACAGGGATTGTAACATCTGGTGGGAACAAATGATTCTTCAACATTCCTTATGGGAATGCAGTATTGATCTAGCAAATAGGGATCCTACAGCTAAGGAGGGAGCATAAATACACTTTTTTCCTTAATTCAGATTATAAACCCAAACATAAAATATAAAGCTCAACACTCCAACTAGCAAAAATTATCGCTACCTTGTTACTGTGCTGGTGGGTTTCAAACAAGCCAGCAGTTCTTTATTCTTTCTCAAACCTACCAACAAAAAGATGGCAATTTACATTGCAAAGGACTCAGCTTTCACTAGTGGAAGTGGCATTTCCGTTTTGATTTTTTTTCAGTCTAACATGAAAATCCTTTATGTTCATTCCTGCTCAATGATGCTCAGCAGTGTTAGGGTGGTAGGACAGGAAGTCTCACTCCAGGCCCTACTTTCACAGAAGGCCTAATGTCTTATGGTACAATTTTCCATTCATTATTTCTTCAAAATATTTCTTTGAAAGTGACAAAGTTGTCTTTGATGTAAGGCAAGAAGACAACTTACCAGAACCATCTTTCACATAAAAGTTAGTCTGGTTCAAAGCACCAGTAGTAACTATTTTGTGTGAATAAACATATTTTGAAGGCCAACAGTTGGAAACGGAACCTGATGATTACATTTTGAAAGTGTCAAAAATGAAATTTAACAAACTGAGAGTGTAGCTGAGGCCTAACCAGCTCTATTTCCCTCAAATCCAGATTTATCATTGCCTTCTATTGCTGGGTTTGGCTCAGCATCTTGCCCTAGGGTGTTGAATGACACCCTCAGGGTCCTGCTGGAAAAGAATAAAAGCTTTCTCTCTCAGCTAACCAATAAAGAGCAAGTCAACAGCACTCCAGGAACACCTATTAAAGCCTACCAGAGTCTAATAAAAACAGTTACTTAAATATTAAAGCCATTTCATTGCTCGTGGCTGGAACACAAGAAAGCAGGCGTTTCAGCTGGTTCGTCTTTATCAAAGGCTTAAAAGGAAAATTTGTTCTATTTATAGGCACAAGCATGGAAGCACTGTGCTTGCCAGCCCATTTTATTCTAACATCAAAGAAAATTCATGTTTAAACCAATTATTTCTTAAATCCTACAACTAGAAGTGGTGTCTCAACCCCTTCCATTAGTGCTACTGTACCCAGGCAGCCCAAAACAAACCATGGCCAGTAAGAACCATTAATGTCAACCATGGGGTCAGCGTTTATAAATTCCTTTAGGGTGTTAAAAACATCAGAAATACCATTTGTGTTTAGACAGATGTAGAGGCACAACAGATTACAAACTTACAAGGCTCAACAGAAACAAGGGGTGCCAAGGGAAACAAAAGGTAATGGATACAAATAGGAGAGCTTAAACTTCTTAGCACTGAATTCAAGATAAAAATAAAACCACTCATAAAATAAACTTGTTCTAAGTCCATAATTGCACAAAAACAATAAGATCTTTCCTTTAAACTGGATTCTAACACTGAGCACTAAAGTCAAGGATCATTTAATCTTTTCCTCCCCTCCTGCTGCACACCATTTCCACCCTGAAAAGCAGCAGCAGGGATTAGTTCAGTTCAGAGACAGGTTTTGCTGTGACAGACTCAGCTTCACTGTAACAGCTATGGGTTGGAGGGAAAAAAATGCTCATTGCACTGGGAATTTTGGAAGTCCCCAGGTAGAAACCCGCCACATCAAGCTTCATTTTGGACTGCCTGTGGATGCCTTCACTGTCGGCTCTCTTTCCTTTCCCTGCTTGCTGTCTCTGAAATAGTCCACACTCAATCAAGGTTTGCAAGTTGATCCTCACATTTTGACTATTCTTATGAGTGTGTTGCCAAAATCATTTATGTAAAGGTTTGACTTTATTTCACTCCAGTCTGGAAGATTTCTGCTTTTTATTTCAAAGATAATTACACCTCTTACATTTACACATGGCCATTTATGGATGTGTCCGAGTAAACTCTTCTTACTCAGCAAGCCACTTCAACATGGCTTGTTTTTTGCTGACTGGGAAAGACACAGCCTTGTATCTCTTTGTATGAAGTCCTTTTCATAACATTACATTAAAGAAATTATCAATACCCATGAATGTACATCTGGATTATTTCTCATAAAAAACTTAACAGGTCTAATGCATGTGAATGTATGATCTGAGTATCATCAACTGATGGCGCAGTAATCCCTGTCTTTCCTCAGCTAACATTCTCCTGTAGATAGTCAGTCTGTATCAGCAAGTTTTGTCACATCTAACATTTAGGTTCAACATACTTCCATGGCAGCCATCCTTTCCTGTTCAATATACAGTGTGTCTCCATAGCAACTTGCTACAAACAATCAGCTTTTTAGGCATTAAAAACAGTGTTCCAGACAGAGAGATAAGTGCAAGTTTTGATAGTGTGCAGGGCATGAAGCTGACATCAGAATTGTTCAGGGCAGCCCCAGGGAGCACACCATGCATGGCATCAATACTGGGGAACTTTTCAGGACAGGCATGTGAGTAGCACTGGGGGTACAAATGCTCTAAAGAGGTGGGTGCTGGTCTTGACAGTGCTCAGAGAAATTAATGCTATCCAGCATGAGCATGCACCAGGAATTTTTCCAAATGGATTGGAATGCACCATCCTCTTTCCAATAACCAGGCTGAGCTATACACAACCAAGAAGCAAGAGTTCCTGAGATGTGATGCCAGTTAAAAAGAGGGTTGGAGTACAGCTCCAGTCTGTACTTTACCTTATGTAAAAGCACCAGCTACGTGTTGGCCAAATGGTAAAACTCTGAAATGTATCTTTAAAATGGTTTGCTATGTAACAATTGGAACTTTAATGTATTCTAAGAATTTTCCTGTGCAAATACAGAGATGTAAGAAACATGCAAATGAAAGCCTTAGAGTATGACTGCAATGTGCATCTGCCAAAGGCACAGCATTCATCATGGATCATCCAGTTCCCTTCTGCAGGCAAACCATAATTAGGTGGCCAAAGAAAGAGAACAGAACAAAACAAGCTCTGACACATCACGGAGGAACAGCAGCTTTGACCTTTCAGCATCCTGTGCAGCAGCTTGCTGTAGCTCAACTGACAAATCATAAAAGAGACATTTCTTTCATATACTCTCTAATACCAAATTAAGATCAACTACACCATGCAATTCTTCTTATATTTCCCTCTTAATGATCTTTATGGAGACTACTAAAGTACTACTGCAAGATAATACACTGTAGGGTTTCACTATTGAGCAAAAGATGGAAGATTATTTGTCCTAAAGAGCAAAAAGGACACATTGGTAGCACAACTGGACTCCAGTCTGAGTTCTCATTAGTTTCCTTTCTCCTTAAAAACTTCTCCCTGAAAAATCTCTTCAGAAAAAAAGAATTTTAAAGTGTATGAAAATCTCAATAAACACAGTCTTCCTGCCACTTAAAAACCAGTCTAGCCTCTCTGGTTCCCTAATTGCTACCAGGCAGAATTAATTATAACAAAAATAAAACAGTTTTGTTTGACTTTGCCATCCCTGCTGTGATTCTCAAAGCTTAGAGAACCCTGCAAGATAAAGCAGTACATATCACTGAGGAATGAAAAGGAAAACCATAATTGAAATTTGGCCCATTGCTTCTTGATATTATGACAGTAGGGTGATTTCAGGACTAAAACTACCAAGCTCATGATCTTGAATTATTCCTTCTGCTGGAGGAAGGAGGAGGTAACTTCCAGAGCAGTAGGGAATTTTTCTAAGACTGCTTCACATCACATCATCATGAGTGTAGAGCACATCTCCTGTCAGCACATACTATGGCTGTACAGAAGACACAGGAGCATCTTTCCTTCCTGACCATTAAAGAGTCAAATCCCAACATTGTGCAGATAAAGAAATTATTCTTTAGCTTGAGAGACACAGTGTTTAAAATAAGAGTCCAAGGTAGCCATCAGTTTTTTCGCCTGTTTCTAAGCAGGCACCAAACTGTCCACACAGCCAGAAGGTTTAACCAGCCTAAGGACACTTTTCATGCCATCTGGTTAGGAACCAAAGTGTTGCCACTCCCAATAGCTGCAGGGTCTCACAAGGTTCAGTGCCCTCCTTAGAAGATGTGAGCTACAGAGTGAGGCATTAACATCACAATCCCAGGCTTTAAAATGAGGCTTCTGGCTCTCATGACTGCCAAGATGTCCTTTAAAAGTCGTAACGGCTCACAAAATAGAAGGCAACTAAAAATAAAATTTTCTTGCCTAATTTTTAAGTGAACCTCATGTTCTTTGGGTAGCTGGTGATTTGGTAGTGACAGTGTCCAGTTTAACAGGTTCCAAGACAGCAAATCACTGTCTTCTGCACATCCCATCTATAAATGCTTGAAGGTACTCCAATTCTTTTAACAGTAGGATAACACAGCTTGAAGGATTATCTAATGACTACTGCAAAAATCAATGTTTAAAACTTATCCTTCACTTTGCAGCAGAGCCAGAAGAAAAATAAATCTGAGAATGTGTCCACTCAAAATACACACTTCCCAGCTCAACCTGGCAGCTTCTCTCCCCTGAGTCAGCAGGGAACTGAAGGAGACTAAACAGCTTCCCCCTAAAAGCTTCAGAGGTTTAACTTCCCTCAGCTGATGTCCTACCAATTCATATAAGTTGAGCACAGAAAGAAGGCTGGCAGGAGATCAACATTTTTTAAATTTAAATGCTAACATTTCCAGTCTTTTTAACCTCATTTTAGCAACTTGATGGATTTGTTTGTTCCTTTTCACTCTGTCAGTGGATCTTTTTAGAACAATCCTATTTCACATTGACATAAAGGTTACCATGTGCATCAGGCAGCTTGAATGTGTTGCTTAAGTAAGAGAAAGGCATAGTAACTCAAGGAAGACCCAGAGATAGAAACTTTGGAAAACAACATGAGGTATAGTTTAAGATTAGTGCTTTGCTGTAAAGGAGGATGCAATAGTTGACAGGGAAAAAAAAAGTATGCTTTGTACAGTACTTATTTGTCTACAGACAATAAAAATTTCATTTAAAATATTTTTATGAACTGTCATACTGTGCTGTTAACATAGGAAGGTACATGCAAACAAGGCTGCACATCATCAGCACAATCCTAGAAGTGATCTAAATGTAATAAATCATAAGGAGACATCACACAGTAATTTCACACAGGTATTTATAGGAATGTCTCATTAAATTCTTAAGTTACAAATGACAAAAACATAAAAAATAAGTGTGTTTCATTTGCAATAGAAAAAGGGCAATCCAAATCTAAAGCAGAGTAGCCTTTCATTTTCAAAATGAAAAACAAAAAGCAACCAAACCTGTTAGAATGGTGTTGATGATGTAGGAATGCAGAGCACCAGAAAGCAGTTAATTACCCAGTTTAGACTGCATTTCATATACTTTTCATTGCACTAACCATTATTTTGCCATTTTTTTCCTAATAGCCTTTCCTTAAATCCACCCAAAGCCATTGGATGTCTTAAGAAGCAAAGAAACAAGAATGGAGACTCAAGGCTTGGATCACAGCCAGAAAAGGAAAAGCTGCTGCCATATGTTAAATGCATAGGAACATGTCACATCAAAATTGAATTCAAACTTCCCCAGTGTCTGCAATTTCACTTTTAAAAGTGTGGCCTGATACGAAAAGACATTTTAATATAAGTTTCAGTAATTTTATAATGTTATCTAAATAATGATTTTACAGCAGACGCCACTCATTTGTGATGCAGAGAAATTTATTTATACTCATATAAAAAAGCAAGGTCAATGGAAGAACATCAATACAAGCTCAAAGATAAATGCAACACTCTCTGCTATAAAATAAAAAAGGAGGGTGGGATAGTGGGGAGAACAAACAAGGGGGGAGAAAAACAAAAGGGTCTTAAATTAAAAACCACTGTAAAAGTCAGCAAAACGTATTGTCTCCAGAAGTGATGAAAAAAAAAGAAGTGCTAGAAACTCCATAAAATAGTCTGAAACCTTTTGCCAGTAATTTACATAAGGAACGTGGAAGGTAGTGACAAAATAGTGGGTTATCAATGCGAAACAGAGGCGTGGGAATGCACTGGAAAGCTGGTAAAAAGACCTCTGGCTATTCCCAGGCTGTTTGGATAGCACATAATGAAGAGACTTTCCATGAGCCTGGAAAGGGGAAAAAGCCATGTCAGAGGAAAAAAAAAAAAAACCAACTAAACATACAGTGGCTAGCTACACTGCTAGATAATGCCTCTGTGCAATCTTTTCATTAAAAAGAAATTAAGGAGTACAGTAGCCACTTGCTCACTTAGGAAGGACAATTATGATGCCATTACCTGTTGAATAAGGGCTCAGTTCTTCCCACTCAAAGAAAAGTCCAATGGAAAAGAAATACTGAAGACTTAATGAGGACATACATTATTGTTAATCTGCTCTTCTGCTGTCATACAAATCCTCTACAAAATCTCCAATCATTAACAAATAGAAAAAGCAAATTACTGGAAGTTTACCCAAAGGTCAGCTGTCTGCACCAAGCCAAAGATACAGTCCCAGTGAGGAGGTCCTCAATGGAACCAATCTCTGTGAAAGGAGCTGGCTGGCTTTGTATAGGCAGAGAGCTCTGGGAAGATGCACCAGGTACAAAATCCAAAGGACAAAATTTCTAAGAGCGGGAAAATATTTCCACATTCCATGAAGGAAATGGAAAAATGTTGCATTATATGTAATGCAGTATTATTTTTGTATTCTATCCTGGCAGCATGGTTAACAAAAGAAAAACATTTTGTCTTTTCATTCATGCAGAATTTGAAAACGAACCAACATGGAACTAAACCAAAAAGCAGAGAAATACTGAAGGCTTAAAGTCTTCATAAAAGACTAAGAACAGTGTATTGCCACTGCAAATATTTCTATATCAGCTTCAAGTAATGATGGAACACTGGCTTTCTACAGAGTTTGCAAATGAAAGAAGAACATTCACTTTTGCTGGGTCTTTCCCTCTTTCTACCTTTTCTGTAGAGGTTCATCTGCAAGGGGAATAAAACCAAGTAAACTGTAAATGTTGCATCAAATTCTCAAGTTCTGTTACTGGTGACCAGTAGCTAGTATCAGAAAAATATTAATCCATGCAGCACTGGAGCACCTTACATAAAGAAAAACAATATGATACTCAATAAGTTACAGAAACTGTGTTGTCTGGGACATGCATTTTTTGTTCCATATAAAATCCAGAAGGACGACGGGCCATTTTTATTAGTCACTGAGTCATAACTTTTAGGCATGAAGACCAGAGTTGAAAGTTATTTTCAGTTAATTTTGAACAGCTGTTGGTAGACAAGTGCATGAATTCTGGAATTACTGGGAAAAAAATCTGGTATGAGAGCTACAGGGTGACTTGAGACTGAAAACAGAAGGAAATGGTGTTTTGTTTCCCTAGAATCAATCACTGTGGATTGCCTGACAAAATTCTCTGGCACTGAAAGAGAACACAATAAAATAGATATATTAACAAGCCTGGGAAGCACAGCTGGGGTACTCCATTTTCCTCATAGAGGGAAAGGTTCTCCAAATCTTTTTCCTATAAGGTGTGAGAGCTTCACACCATCATAGAGATGTTAAAAAAAAAAAAAAAAAAAGAAGAGTAAGAAAGGAAATAAAAATGGTTACCAGAACACAGAGAGAAGATTTCATATTAAGTCTTGTAAAAAAAGTATGAAAAGATGCACCTGGACCCTCCAGAAGCACCTCCAGTTCTGCTGGTGTGGGCTAGTAGAGCTTTCTCAGGCTTCTCCCCAGTCAGCAACTTGAGAGCAGAGCAAGCATTCCTAATGTGGCTCTCCCCTCCCCTGTGCTGCAGGCCATGCACATGAGCTCCAGACTCCAGGAATTCTGCCTGGGCTGCTGTTCCCCACCGCTGGGGATGAACACATTCTGCAAGGTGTCTGCTTGAGCCAGTCAAAGCTGGAAATTAAAGCTCCCTTTCCAAGAGAAAACTTGTGTGGGAAGGAAAATCAAGTGGCACTTTGCAAGCTGATTGGGCCAATTACCAAAGTCAGCTGTGTGAAGTTCCCACTGAAACAGTTGGCTCATGATTATTTGAGTGCAAGACAGGCTCTGACACTGAAGAGATAAAGATAAAGTCTGTCATGCTTAATGAAGTCCATCTTCCAAAAAGAAGATGAGACAGTGAAACACCTTCAAGAAACTGTCAAATCTGGGCATCAAAGAACATGTACTGTTGCTTCCATGCCAAGAGTGCTGGAAAAGTTTCAAAAAGTCATTTGCTGGGTCCACAACAGAGCTAGAAACAAGAAACAAGTTACAAACCAGGTGAAATGGTGAGCAGGTGACCCATTTACTACTCCTTAACAAATTACCAAACACCCGAGGAGCTGACTGCACAAATGTTCTTGGCTCATGAGAAATATAAAATAAAAATACATTGGCTTCAATACTGTGAGCAAAGTGATGCTGTGTGCTTTCCTTTGTCATCTCTGGTTCTTCCCAAGTGGCAATCCCCTCTCATCAAACTCTGTCCCAAGAGGCCCTATGGACTGCTTGTCCTTGCAGACCATTTTCCAAAACACAGCAGGTACCAGCAGTCTGCACACCAGAGTTTCATAACTCTGGGTCTACAAGCAGCATGGAATTGCCAATGAAATTAGTTAAAAGTAATTTCAAAAAGCCACGTGGTGAAAGAAACCCCATCAAAATATTAAATTCTTTCTAACTAAAACCCAAGAACCATATCTTTAAAAAGCAAAATAACACAGCATCATCTAGTAAGAGTTAGTAGTTCTTAGGATCTACTGCTTTGGAAAACTTCATGGAAAAACCACTAAATCAAATCAAGGTGAGATACATAATGAAGAAAAAAGAGTTACCAATAAAAGAATCTTTACTAACACCCAGAGGCAACATCCAAAGATAGACAAGGATGTTCAAACAGTTTTTTTCCTAGGGTGTTTTAAAGATTAATGAATTAGAAGCATGTACAGTGGTAAAGACATGTAAAGTATTGAATGAAGGCATCAAATTATTATTAATCAGCTAAGAATGTGTGCCTTACATTAAACTTCCATCATCCTGTATGCATCCACCCTGTTCTCATTATCCCATATGCTCTGAAATGTATGGTTATGTTAATCTCTGATGCTGTAAACATTCCTGGTTGTAATTAGTAACTGCTGTGACATTCAGACTGCAGTTCTACAAGCAGTAAAATTCTCACAGGGTTTAATAAGCAGACTTTTTGTAATTTTATGTTGTGCTTGTGAAAGTCTTCAGGAAGCTTTGTGTGTTGGAATACAATCTCTCCTCCATGCTCTTTCTGCATGCAGTACCTCTGTTTACATGTTTTACAATTTTTAATGTTTTACAATTCTCTTTTCTGTGCAGTCCCAGATTTCTGCTATTGATTTTCCCAAGACCCTCTTCATCACAGAATCCTTTTGACTATGAGAGACAGCTGAAAACTCAAGTTTCCCACTGAATGCGCAGACAACCTAAAACTCTGTAAAGACTTATCTAAAGTGTAACCATAAATATTCATAAAGAAACCATTGCTCTAAATTCAAGTGTTGATTTTGAAGCTCAGATGACAAATGAATGCAACATGGGTGATTTCATAATTACACAGTATAAGCAAAACCAATTAACTAAACTGTTCCAGGATTCCAGCTATCCTTCATATGACAATAGATTTACTAAATTCTATTCTACTCCCAAAATACTTTCGCTTTCCTCTGGCAATATCTGCAGGAAGCCTGTATACATTCACTACTTAAAAAAATTAGTAGAGCACACACTTGTTTAATTTCCAATTCAAAGTAAAAATTCTTTTGATTATGTTTATTTTATTTTCCATTTGAGAGAGAAAATAAGTAGTGAGTTTTTAAATTTTTTTAAAATTCTTAAAAATTTATTACCTGAAGCTCCTGGGGAAAACTAAAATAAACTAGAACATTCACGAAAAACCTATAATTTGATTGTCAGAATCTATGTTTACAGTTACAGAGTGTAGTTGTAATTTATGGAGGAATATACAAAACAATATAAATATTACATTTATACTTAAAAAATAGGTCAAAAAGTGTTTGTCAAGTGTAGCCTGACAAAGGAATAATATGAATTCATGTCAGCTATAATAACTGCCCCAAAAATACATAAAATACTGCTTAAGGCTGTAAAATGCACAACATAATTCTGTATTTTTCTTATCAGTTAACTAACTTGAAATATAGTTCATATTTCAGTGTGGGGTAGGAAGTAGGGATAGGGAGAAACCAATGAAATTCTGACTTATCCATGTCTTAAGTGATTTTTGTTTTTAACTAGGAAGTTTTGAGATTAAAAGAAAAATTAGAAATGTTAAGTTTCTTTTGTTTAGAAAGCAGGAAGCTTTGATTCACTAAACTCCTAATCGAAAACCAGTAAAATACTACTAAGATGTAGAGTAGTACAATCAGAGATCACTGGGGAGCTCTCTTAAAGAAATCTTTTAAAAAGAAGAGAGAAGAGCAAACAAAAATCTCAAAAATAAGTTATCAAATATCCTTCATCAAGAGCTGAGGCATAAGATCAGCACTTTGGAGCTCCCCTGTTTAATCTCTCCAGGCACCTCTGCACTAACAAAGCCAGCAGCACCACATCCATATTCATCACAGCCTCTTGCTCTGCATCAGGCAACTCCATTCATATTCAATATACTGAAATCAAAGGCAAATCCCCAGATTTTATGCTCATTTAGAGAATAAAAAAAAAGTCTTTAGGAGGCATTCTAGGCAGTTCCCAGTTACTGTGCTGATGAGGCTTATGAAATAATTCAGATTTGTCATTGTAGATTACATGACGTACAAACATGGATGAAGATGTAAAAGGCCAAACCCCCTCCACTGGTCTTGCTGGGATTTTCTCAGATCACTCTGCCTCCCTCACAAAGAACATCATATCCTGGGATTATGCCTAAGAGCAGACACAAAAACTGAGGATATGACTATCCAGCCACCATTTTTGAAAAACTATTAATTCATTAAGTTGGGTGTCTTCAGTTTACCTCTATAGCTGATATCCTACATAACCTTTGTAAACACGGTAAACCAGTACCAGAATCTGCATAGCCACACAGGAGCTGTGTTTGAAGACCTTCTGAGCAATGTGTTGCTCACAGTCCTGGCTAAGCCACCCCTCCAAGGCTGCAGCTAAAAGAGCCAAAGCTCAGCTGGAGTGCTGGCTCTGGTCAGCTACTCCTGGTTGTCAAACTTCTCTTCCAAGTCGAAGGCAATGGAGAGCTAACTCATTATTTAAGATCTTGTGATTTTCAGGCTATAATTGCAATGTTTAACACACTTGGTTTTGAAGCTACCGATGCTGAAAAATCATTGACTTTGCATGTAATAAGAGCAAAACAGAAATTACACGTTGTATTAGTGACGACATAGCTTAACATCCCATATCAGAACATTAGGTTCCCTGGGTTCAGAATTTTCTTTTAATTTAATATTCTTTCCATGCTTGCACAGCCAAAGAGCTTGTTGAAAACTGCTTTAACAAAATTACCCAGATACAGACTCTGGCTGTACAGACAATTCCATGAAAACACAAGCTAATAATGGAAACACTGGCAGAAGTTGAACTATCAGTCATAAACAGAAGTGTAGTTACTCCATGTCAGTATCAGAAATGCTGCAGATCCATGTAATAGCTCTTAACACCTTAGGACACACATTTCACATCCCAGTATGACTTTTGTCCTCCACTGTTTGCCCTCCACTGCTTTCCCCAGACTGCCTCCTTACCCCCATAAAAGACAAAACCCACAACAAAAACAACCAACACCAAGAAAAAGATGCAGCACAGCTCTAAAACCAGGGATCTGTAGACCATTTGCAAGGAGGTATTTACCCATCAAAAGGGCAGATCCAAACCAGAGACAGTTGATTTACATGACCAGTCAGAGCTCAGATAAACCAGATATTCAGATGTCAGGCAAAGGAGCTGTGGTCTTAGAAAAAGAGCCCAAATTGGATTTAAAAGAGTAAACAGAGAGATTTAATTATTGAAATGTGAACGTGGATCTGACTGGCTGCAGATAAAGAAAGCAACACTGCAAAATGTTGCTCACAAAAATCAACCTCTCTGCACAAAGTCTCATTTCTCCATGGCTGATTCCTGCAGTTGTGAGACATCACTTTATTCCTCACACACCAACTGCCTCTCCCAAAGCAAACATTCACTTCCCAGAGAAAGAATCCATAAGAACCACATACATCATGGGCCTGAACTACAGCCTGAACACTGTTCCAGCCTGGCCACAGACTGATTCTCAGCAAGAAAGTGGTTGGAGTCCAGAGCTTATTCTAATCAGGTTAACTAAGCCCCTATGCTGAGCATCTCTTTTGATACTCCATGGAAACTTTTCTTCACTTTTCAGTTTACAGACATTTCAAAGATTAAACTGAGAGCCTTTACATCATATCTTACCAAGGTAAATCGATTACCAATCAAACTTTTAAATTTAAAAATTAAATTTTTAAATGTAAAAAAAGAACAAAAATTTTCATAGGTGGAGTTTCTCTTCCATGTTAAATTGCCTTCTCTAAAGAGGACAAGTCAATAATTATCCTCAAATTCCTAATTCCATATAATAAGTAAAACTCCTAGAATCTTAGCTACCTGAGGTCCATTTCAAACTTTGTTTTTATAAATTGCACCTTCCATATTTACAGAAATAGAACAGAGAAAAAAAAAATCACACGGCCCTTAAATTTACAGGAGAAATAAGAAAGGAAGATTCTAATTTTATTCTGCATGCCAACATACAGCTGCAGGTTTGTAGCTGTGGAACCTGGCAAACAGATCCATCATTGCAAGCCCAAGGTCTGTGACATCCATCTCTCCTCATGCTGCCAAGACAGAGATGTACTGTGTGATGTACATTTGTGACTTGCTCTTGGAAAATGGAGAGTTGCAGAGGCAAAAGGACTGACTGAACTGCCAGCTGGCAGGAGAGCAGTGGGCTTTCTTCTGGTACCAAGACAAATGAAGAAGATTTGCAAACCTGGCCAGTCGAATCCATCTCACAGTAATTATGGTGCCTCAACTTCCATCCATGACTTGCTATTCACAGCACTGGGTGGCTTTGAACTCCAATCCCCCTGAAGTCACAGGACCTACATCAACTCTAACAGGGCAAGGATTTTATGGCTGATCCCCTGGAATACAGTACTTGATAGAATTTACTGCATAAACCCCTCTAAACTGGAGTATAATTATTAGACAGACAAAATACAGGAGTAAATATTTGTTTTCAGAAACACCATAACCAATACAAGCTCTGCTGGCTGCATGTATTTTTTAATACTACTCAGCAGAGTTAAAACAAGCACTAATGGTCTGATCATCCCTGGATTTTCCAAGCCAGTTGATGCATGAGGAGTGCCATGGGAATGAAAATATTATGTCAATCACACACAGGAAAGTCAAAATCAGCTTCAGTTTCCTGGAGTCAGTGGGAAAGGAAAAGGAAGATGCTCCCTAAGAGTTTGTCTTTCCTTGATTTAAATCTCCTCATCATTCCATTAATGATGAATCTTAAATCTTGTTTGCTCACTTTCAAACTGGTATTTTGCCTAGAAAAAGTGCTAGAGAATTTGACATAACACAATTAGTATAACATTTTTTCCTAAGACTAATACTAAAAACTGATACCAAAAACTAATACTAATTGGTTTTGGCTAACTTGGTGGTATTCCCAATCCATGAAGTATATGGAAGAGTTAATTACAAACAGGATTTTGAGAATGCATTAAAATCCACACAAATCAACAATCAAAAAGACAGTCACTGGTTATATTAAAGATTAAGACTTTTATGATAGGTAATGAGAGCAAAACCCATCAGGCTAGTGGATCAGCTTTCAAATAATTTATCTTCATCCTAAACCTAAGCTCCAATATAATTTATTTTTATTTTGCATCCTTTTCTGTTTTCTCTAAAGCCAGGCTATTACATTGCCAACTGGCCAACAGCTCCTTCACAGACACAGTTATTGATTTCTCTTTAAGCAGCTACCTTCTAAGAATGAAAATAACTGATTTTTTCCCCTAGCTCTTACCTGGTAAACAAAAAAAATCCCTTGGAATAACTAAATAAAGCTTTCTGCCAAAATGAAAAGTACTTAGAAATGCAACTGAAATTGGTGAAGAGAATGAAAAGCTTCAACAATCAGAACCTTCTCTCCATCAAAGAACTCTATTATCTCTTATTAAGTACTTTTTTTTGGAGAGGGGAAACTATATTAGAAAAAACAACCAAAACAAATTCCAGCTGAAGCTTTACTCATTACCTTTGCTTTAATTTGCTCTCCCATCTGTGGGTGGCACTTAACTCTCCATCACAGGGGAATGTGAACTTGTCCCCAACCTCAGGAGAATACAAATTTCTTCCTCCTGGCAAAGGCGTGCCATATTCTATAGCAACATGCTGCCACACAAATGAGGCAATCAATTACCCTTTGTAAACAGTATTTACTAAATTTTACAGTTTTTTTTCTTACAAAAAAAAAAAGGCACTTTGATACCTCATTGGGTTTATATGACATCATCATTAAGCTGGGTCATCTGACACAAATCTAATAGTGTTTGACACACCCAGAGCTATATGGGAGAAAATACCTGGGGACTGAACAATTACTGCAATTAACTCCATGCTTTCTAAGCCCCAGGGCTAGCCATCCCCCCAGTATTAGCATCAAACAAATCAGCTGCCAGTCCTGCTGTGCCTTCAGTGCATGACAAGAGCACCTGGTACTGCAGGACCAGTCTGGCACAGCCAGCACAGCTCTGCCCAGCACCAGCCACAGCCACCTCTTGCTTGTTGGTTCTGTGCTTGAAAATCAGACAGTGAGGGAAGATTTTAAGTCAGCCTTAGCTATCTACCCCATGGCATGTTTATTAGACTGATAAGATTCCTCTTCTCTTAGGAATTTCAGCCTAACATGAAAAGATTTATGGAAATGCTTCACCTCAGGAACTGGTTTAATGAGAAACTGAGGCCATTTCCCAGTTCTCACATTGCTCTCATACCTGCCTTGTATAAATAAAAATCACCATAAATAGTTCTTCCTGAAACAGAATTAAAACTTAGAAGTTAAGCTTTGATGTTAAATGAAAAGGGATCTGCCTCACTTGAGATACTGCAATTTGCTCCACTAACAGTGAATAATACAAGGAGAAATGAACCCCCACAGGTATCTTTTGGAATGTTACAGCATGAATGTTTAAAACACTACAAAATAGGTTAAAAGGGTATATAGGAGATAGTCAAACAACATTTGGCCATAGCTGACACTTTTTAGATCTAATGTTGAAGAAAAGAGAACAGAAATGACATGGAAAAAAATCGAAAAAATAAAAGAAGAAATAGAAAATATGACAATATTCTTGGCATGCTCATTTGAAGTACTGACTAAATGAGAAATTCTGAAGGTAAAATAGTCAAAATCATTAGCCACACTTAAAGTTATCCAATTATTTTAGAAATATTTACTCTAATCAACATTAACAATGAATTAATTGTGGTTACATAACCAAATTATTGTGAAATTAAGTTCCTTTGAAGAAATACAGATAAGTAAAACTTGTTTTCTAAAATTGGTTTTCTTATTGGGAAATGAATTAATTATAAGACAATCATATCTAGGCATCCAAGCAATGTAGTTATTTATATATTTTTAATGTTCTATTTATGGAGGGAAAGCATTTAAGGCATTAGTTGTTATCAGTAATAAATTCAAAATTGATTTTTCTGTTAAGAACAGAAGAGTCAAAGCAGAGCAAAAAATCAAAACTATATAATGAATATGCATGATTTAATATTGTCCTGCTATTCAAGCACAGCTTTTAAATAAGTGACTACTGCTACAGAAAATGACCAAGTTTGCCACGGATTGAAACCTTGTCCCAGCACACAACTGTGACACTTCTTAACAGCCCAGCTCATCCTGGCATGATCCAATTTTGGCATTTATCTGCCATGCCTTGCACTCTGCACTGGAGGCACCACAGTCCAACAGCTCTGATCTCTGACTCTGGTGTTTCCCAAGGCTACAGCTGCTAAATTACACTGAAGTCAGTATATATGGAAAAACTACCCCAAGCTGTACCTTATTTTACATCCACCACTAAAAAGTTAAGATCCCCATCAGCAGGAGAGTTATGCTGTTTAATTTAACACCTGACAGTTTACTAGTTTCACACATTAAACTTACTGCCTCCTTTTATGGCACTGCCATTGAAACTGAACAGATCAACTCCCTACCTAATTGTTATTAATAAATTATACTTGGTATGGGGTGTCACACAGCACCATTCATTATCTGATTATGCTGGATTTCTTAATCAGCAATAAATGCAGCATTTTTTGGACTACAGACCCATGTAATCTCCATTCTCTTCAAACAACTGTCAACTTCAAGTTACTGATTTTCTGAACTGCTTTTTATGTAACACTTGGCTCCTATCAGTGAGAGAAACCCCACATGTGCATATTCACTTTTCATGAAAGCAGGAGCTGAGGTACAGCCCCAAATCTGCAAAGAAAGAGAGCAGTGAAAATTTACAGAACCTCAGGCTACCTTGGGTGCCAGCTGCTATGGGTTGAGTTGCTCAAAGGCACTGCTGTTTCTCACTAGAGTTGAGATGGTTTCATTTTTAAAAATCCTGTGTCCAGTCTCATGGGAAGAGGGCCCTAATTGCAGACCAGATACTGCCAAGAAATCAAACTCTACAGTTATATTTGCACTTTAGAGAGGCAAGTAAAAATATTTTGGACTCTCCACAACTTTACTGTGCCTTGAGATCCTTAGTATTTTTCATCTTTATTTAAAAAAATACTGTGGGAGACTCAGCATTTCCATCTTAAATACCTTGAAGGGTTTTGCTCTTGGAAAAATTAGGGTACTGATTAAGCAGCAATCTATGCTATTTCCATTTTTTGAAGTTAGCAATAGAGACCTTAAGTGTCCTCTAAAATGGATACATTTGGTCATTGAAATAACCACTAAGGCAACTGTGGCTTTCACTGAATTTTCTACAATTTATTAGAAAACAAATTATTACTTACAATTTGTTTTAATCAGCAGTGGCAGTGTTAACATCTGCACCACAGCAATCTTAATCAGGAAAACACCACACTTAATTCTGCCAGTATGCAGAATTCTCTCTCCTAAAAACTCTCAGTATTTAGGTATCTTGGTGCTGTAACTTAGTGTTCAACTGACTGTAATTAATCAAGTCATGATGTAATAAAATCACATGGATGTTTCCATTCAAAATGGTCAAACAATAAGCCAATGAACCATAACCTGTCTAGAAATGTTTACAGACCCCACTTAACTTACTGACATTTTGAAATGCCACATCCTGCAAATTTACACTGGTTCAGGCAATGAATTTTCTTGCACATGAGAGACCACCAAGCCATGCTGCTCTGACAGCTGAGTACCTGCAGTAAAAGCAGCAACCCCAGAAAGCTGCATTTGCTCATTTAGAGAACACATTTCACCAGATTCCAGATGGTTAAAAGTGTTAGAAATACAAATGCTGGTTTTGTTGATATGAATAAACTCAGCAGGGTGTTAGTTGACCATCCTAGATTTCTGCAGGCCTCTCAGTCCTCGGGTGAGCTTAAGGAAGAGCAGTTCCCTCCTTGGCTGACAGGGACACATTTCTTGATGCTGCAGCACAGCAGGTACCCCACCACGAGAGCACATCTGCCAACATTTGTGAATCAGATTCTAATCTGAGGCTTAAAACGCAGACATGTACTGACACACTACCTTACCTTTAAACTCCTAACTAAAGTGGTTGAACATCAGTTAGAAACAGAGATTTCTATAGAACAAACTATAACCATCAAAATGCTGGATCACCTTCTGAAAGTATCAGTCTGTTTAGAGCCAGCAAAACGAAGATTTTCATTTAGAGACCATAAGTCATTATGTAAACTTAGTTAAAAATAGTAGAGAATCAAACCACCTAAAATTTATTTCCTAAACCAAGCAATGCCAGCTCTTTGCAGAATCATTTTACCAGTATGACAATTCTAGCTTTTTGTTCTGCTTGATTGTGCCTAGGTAATCACAGCCATGAACTATTTTTAGGTGCAGCCCTGTAGCCAGCCCAGTGCATACACTTCCTCTCTCCAGCAAAATCAGCTGGATTGGCAACAGGCAGTTTGCTAATGGAATTACCATGTTATCCAGTGCTTCTGCATGCACAGACAGGAGAGTTGAAAACTCCCCTTCCCTGGCCCCCCACAGCTCTATGTCTGCACAGCACTGCAAGCTCCCTTCCCTCCTTTGGCCTCATGGGATTTGGGAGTCAGAATCTGAAACAGAAAATCTGGAAACTGCAAACACAATTCCATGGTTTCCAGAAGGACACAAGACAGAGCTAACTGTGCTGCTGCAGTACTGTGCTGCCACTGTACCTGATCCATCTCAGTCTGGGAATTTGGTCCTGTACTGAGGCACTGAGGGGCTTATTCCCACACATCTCAGGATAGGCACAGAGCTGAGTGTGCCTCTGTGCAGTCAGGGAGAGCAGCTCCTTCACTGCAACAGATTTTGATGACTTGTCCAGAGCATAGTGCTTACCACCTCCACACTCCTTCAAGGATTTCTTGTCCTTCATCACACTGAACATCATGACTGCCACAGTCAGTCTCTTCCCTAAACTCCTTCAAAGGCAGCCAAGGCTCATCTTCTCCATTGCAGTGAAACAAACTTTTCAGGAATCTGAATATATCCTGGTTTCACCCAGGAATAGAATCCCAAAATTATTCCTAACAGTGGCATATAGAAGAGCAGACAGGCCAAAATGTCTCTGTTCAGTTTTTTTGAACTATTTAGTAGTCTCACAGGCTTTTCCTCTCTCTCAGGTGAGTCTTTTCCCAAAAAGGGTAGGAGATAACATTGATGAGTCCACTAAAGGCATTTCAAGCCAGGCAAATATAGTGTCACTATTTTGCCACGATATATTTGAAGATATATTTGAAGTGGGCATAGCATTTTGGTTTGAAATGTAGCTTCTTAATAACATTTAACTCCAAAATCTGCAAGATTTAAACAATTTTTATCTACCAAACTCTGTCAAATTCCCTGACAGAGTTAGAGCTGAATGTCACGGACCAACCTTTTCCATCTAAAAGGGCTGTCCTGGTTTTCTTCTTCTGCATCTTGGTTAGGGAAGAAGCCATCTTTAATTGATGCCTCACCTGTGAACAATGTTTAAATATACAGGCATTGCTACCTACATTATCTTGAAGAGTGACATTTCCAGAAAAAATAGTAATAATTAAAATGATATATTCATCACCCTAATTACCACAACTAAACATAGCACCATAGATTTAAGTGATCTTTGAAAACTGAGACTGGACAAGCCATAGACTAAATAATCTATAGGTATTGACTTCACCTACATGAGCTGAGTGAAAACCACACCATGTCATTACATAAACATCACTGGACTACTTCCAAGGTTATATCCTTCACAGCTGTGAACAAGCAAAGAGCAATATAAAAATACACAAAAACCACCCAGAAGGCAAAGCAGAATCTGATTTGCATCAACAGACGTACAAAGGACCACATCTTCAGGCTTGCCAGTATTAATTACAAATCAACTTACAAACACTGAATATGATGAAAGTCATTCCAGTTACATGCTCATGGACACAGAGTATTTGCAGAGAAAATAAATCTCCAGAAATCCTATCACTGACAGAGTTATTTATTCTCTGCAGAGGAAGGCAGTGCCACTTCTCTTACATGGTTGGAATTAATGCAGGCAAACAGAAAAGAAAACTGCAGGTGTTTCTGCTTTTTAGAACATTTAAAGTTCCTTCCACTAACTTGCAATGTAAATTTTTAATAGTTTTTAAAGAAGCTATTCATAGTCCATCCTAGAGGATAAACATTTCACTGTGAAGTCCTGCTGAACTATCAAAATGATAAAGGCTTCAGTCCACTGGAAAGCATCAGTGCTAATGCTACGGTCACGGTGCTGCCTGCCAGATCCAGGCCCACAGTATTGTACAAAGAAGGTATATCTTGTCCAGCTGTAATTCCTTCTACTCCAGCATGTAGGAGATGTCTCTCACTCATCCTGTATTCTTTGATTAAAGGTCGTTTATAAATCTTGAAATTTCTACCAGAAGATGTTTCTAAATAAAGTTCTACTTGAGAATAAAGAAGTACTTCAAATATTTTCTGGAGTACGACTTCAAGTTGCCAATCAGTTTCTAGTTCATCTGAGGTAAACAATCTATTAGAAACACACTGGATTTTTGTCTTACAAACATTTAAATCTGCACATTGAAGCTTTTCTTCTGTCTCTGCAGATATTTGGTATCTGCCAGCTAAATGTACAATTAACATCCTTACAGTTTCATGATTGAATTTGTGGGGAGAGAATTCAGAGAACAAAATCCACTTGTTTCTGTTACAAGCAGAAGCCATTTTCCCTTACCTTTGATCACATCTGAGCCAGTTACATTCTCTTTGCTAGAGAGAATCAACTGCTTTGTGGACTGACAGGTTTGCAAACAGAAAGCCCAGGTTATAGCTAGAAAACACATCTACCCTAAAGGAGCACTTTCTGTCCTTGTGACTCATCACAGCAGGCACAATGGAGCAGAACACCTCTTAACTCTAGAGAAAGATTTCCTTTCAAGGAAGCAGCCACAGATCATGTCACCCTGACCCAACAACGGCTGAAAGGTACTGTGCTTCTGATAACCTCAGAGGATAAAGGAAAAACCACAGCCAGTTACTAAAATTCCCTTGCAAAAAAAAACCCCACAAGAAGAAGTTAGCCTGGTTTTGAGGAATTGCCTCCATTTCTGCAGATATGATTTTGTGGCCAAAATTATTTGCAAGAGTAAATTATGGGCTCAGTCCAGTACTTACTGATGCCACCAGAAAAAGGTCCTATTGATTTCAGTAGGGCTGAAATAAAGCCTACATATCAAAGTGCAGCTCTTCAACAACAACAAAAAATATTTCTGGATAAATTATGTTTGGACCTGGAAATAATTGTGGATAAATTTCCAAGTCCTCAATGTAGGAGGCAAAATTGAGTTACATATAAAAGTCAGGATCAATAGCTGTCAACCCCCTGGCGTGGCAGGGCTTTATTACTGTTGTGAAAAAAACCCAATTTTGGATTGGACACATAATTATTTATAATATTTTACCACCTACCCTTGTATTTATGTCCACCTATAAGTAACTTCAACAAATGGAGAAAAGACAAGATGGGTATTTCACAGCTTAATGATGTTTGTAGTGGCACCTATTTTAGTGGGCATAAAGCAAATTATTGCACACTCACAACTAATTTCATACAAATACAGCCAAGAACTTCAGCTAGCACCTAAGGGCAGCTCACTATCTTTACCTGCTTGCTGTGAAAAAAAGATATCTTAAGACTCTTCATACATGGAAGTGATAGTTCAGAAGTAATAAATATTCATGTTTTAGTCTGACTTACTTGAAGGACCTAGATGAGCTTAGTACCTTTTTTGTGTAACAACTTCATATTAAGAAAAACTTCACCCTAGTGGCTGTATTTCCTTAAGTCAACTAATGGCCTCTATTTATGCTGAATGTGAATATTAAAATAATAATTTTAAAGTAAATTAACAGAACACAGAAATTCTTGAAATCTGTTATGTATATGCACTGCACAAAGCAGAAAGGATACTGATATAGTAACTCAAGAATTCTGGTAAATTTTCATGTGACTTAGAAAAATAGGAGATTTGATGGACAAGCCTGCAAGTCAAAAATATGTTCTGGTGAATAAATGTCATACAAGTGATTTTGTAAAGCCTGTAATATTTGAGGCCAGATTGTACCATTGGAAAAGTACACACCCAGCTGCATATACACATCCTTGAGTCTTCCCCCAAGTAATTGGGATAGCCTCAAACTCCCAATGAAATTTTTAAAAGTGACAAAAACAGGCCCAGAAGAAAAGAAACAAGCTAGGCTTCACAGAAAATATCATTTGTGTGCTAAAAAAGAAAAGGCCAAAATCGTAATTTACCTTCTAAAACTCTGAGCAAGGTCCCCTAACCCCCTGTTCTTCAAAGTCAACAGTCAACAGATGAACTGGCATGATACAATGCAGACATGCAGGAAGTATACAGGATACTTTTGTGAAAAAAATAGTTTAAAAAGGGAACATTTAAAAATTGGAATAATCTGAGGGAGGTAACCAAGGAGAAGAAAGTAATATAACACGTTCTGAGCAGATTTTCTGCCCTAACACACACACATAACTCACCATGGCTATTGCTGTTACACTAGCAGCATGTTCACAGCAAGTCATTAACAACACATCTGTTTAATTAAAAATAAATTATCATATATAGGGATTATGAAAGTTCATACTTCCATGAAGTGATTTTTTAAATGCATCTCAATGTAACAGGAACTAACCACATACATGGCTTTCCCTTCTACCACAGGGAGCATTTACAGTGACTAAAAATTTGCCAGAATAACACTCCCAAGCAGAGCTAGTCTTAGCTTCAAATATATCCTAATTTCCAATAAACACGTGCTTGTTTTGCTAAGAACATTATTGCTTATCTGACAAAACAATGCACGTTTGAAATTCATTTAAAAACAAATAATGGAATACTTTTTTCAGTGCTTGGCCACAGGAAGCTTAAATTTCCTATTTATTTGATTTCCTCACTTCAGTTGAATGAAGTTAACTGAATGGACTGCACGAACCTGGTGTGAGCTTACACAGCTCTCCAGTTTTACTGGAGACTGGGCTCCTTACCTCGTCCAGCCTAGCAAAGGAATCAGGCTCACCAGCAGCCATAAGAACCTCTGGCAGCTGAGCCTCAGCCCCTTCATTAGGATTGCTCCGTTTAAGATACTTATCAGAAGACAGAACTAAAAGGAAGCTTACAAGGAAGAAAAGAACAGGACAAAACAATACATTCCCTTCTTTATCCCTTCTGCTGCAAAATACCCACAGGCCCTTGAACCCTGGCAACTCTGAAGCATCCACGATCAGACCTCAGATAGCTCTTAAACAAAGAAAGGCACAAAGATAACACAGGTTACATTTTGTAAGTTTTCTAGGTATAAATTATTTTAGAGTCCACAGTTTGGAAAATTGATTCTGTGTCTACAGCTCTGTGCCAAAATCATTTTGAAGGTAAGAGAAGCACATTTAGAAGTCTGCATTCCAGATGTTTCAGGTTCCTAAATGCTATTTTCATAAGCAACTTTGGTACTTTATCACCAACTCCCCTTCATTTTAAGAAGCCTTTTAAGGTGTTTTTGAAAGTGTTTCAAATAAACCACAGATCATCACAATTACAATTACTGCCTTTTCACTTTTCCTCCTGGTTCAAAAGAATACCCTGAACAAGGACTCAGCTTGTGAGATCAATACAACAAGATTTGAACAGAAGAATTTATAAATATATTCATTTGCAAATTAGCTGTACTGCAATTTCCTTTAGAGTGGCAAAATAAATGCATTCCTACAGCATTTTTATTGCAGCATAGTTTGTTGACAACCTAGACTCCATGAGAGGAAAAAAAATGACATTGTTAAACAACCACACAAGATACAACAAAGAATTTCAGCATCTGAAGTGACACAATATTCCAGCCTAACATCCACTGAGCTGAATTTCAAAGAATTGGGGATAAGACAACTTTGATACAGATCAAGATCTTCTCACATGGGATTTGTGCAGCAGGAAGAAATCAGGAACTCCTTTAAGAGCAGGTGCTAACACTTCCCTCTATACTACTTCACCACCAAGAGCATTTCCCTCAGCATTGACAATCTGTAATTGAGCTGACAGGAGAGGAAGGAAAGAAGTCAGGAGAGACTATTGGCTCTATTTAACAGCAGTCTAAAGTAGCAATGCACCTGAAGCTGGGCAACATTTCCAGAAAAAAACAAAATTAAAGATAATTACTTATTTTTGAAACATAACAAGTAATTCTACTAAAAATCATTTCAATAAGTGGTAGCAAGAAGCAGAGTCAAAACCAGGTCAGGATGCTGAGTATATTCAGAGCATTTAAAGCAGCAAATGTTTCTCATGGTGAAAATATTTGTAAAATAAATGAAACATTAATGTACTTTTCCAATTCTCAATCTAGTCACCAGCAGAGACCCCACAGAGTGCTGACAGGACACCCTCATCTTTAGGAATCAATGTTTTTGGTCAAAACCATAAATATCTGCTATCCCAGATTATTATCCCTTCTGATTATGTCAAACAATTACATTCCAATGTTAATCAGCATACATCAAGCTGCAATTCTGCAACAAAATGATTTACTCCTCTCTATAAAATACATCCTGTCTGCAGAACAACTATGAATATTTCATGATGCACCGTTTTCAAAAGCAAATGTTTGATTTTCATTAACTTTTGCTTTATTCTGCTCTCCAAAAGTCTTTTAAGTCTGACCACTCAGATATTTCTAGAGTAAATAAATGCACTGTAATCATCTGAATTCATCAGGAGGTAATTTGTTTGACCCCCCAAAACCTTCACATATCTTGATCTGTGAATATTAACTCATAATTCTTACATCTCTTACACTTAACAGTGAACATTTTAGTAGCTTTATTCACAGAGAGTAATAACTTGGTGCACTCTGTGTGTACACAACAAACACATCTGTATGTAAAAAAGGATATATAGGTAGGTATTTCCAAGTCTAATTAAATGTCCATACAAAATACACTTCAGTAGCAAAGTAGAGCATAAAAAACTTCAAGAAACTAGAGGTTGAAGGTTGCACATGCAGTTCACTGACAACAGAATGAGCTGTTGGGGAAATTCTATTTGCTCACATAGTCCTAAGTAGCCAAAATGGTGTTGAAAAATGGACCTGGAACCTGATAATTTCCAAAGAGCTTGTTTTGTTCCATTTCTTATCAAGACAGAAAATTGTATCCAGCAATTTTGTATTAAAAACACCAACCCCAAGCACCTACTTGTATGAGAAGTTAGAGGAAATAGGACTCGTATTTCTCTGTGATGAGAGTACACACAGCTCATTTTCTTCTGCAAGAATCACCTCTGCTGTCCATGGAACAAATAATGATATGAACTGTTAAACCTGTTTCAGCTGTCCAGGTGAGACATGGGAAAGGAAGAAGAAACCATGAAATTACCCAGGAAGAGTTAATAACATGTTATTTGACTTTATAAGCAGAAGTAAACATCATTCAAACTGTAATTGAATTAATGCAGCATTTTGGATAAACAAAATTTGTGCAGGGTCTGCTGTTGCAGGAACCTCTGCCCCACAGTACTAAACCCAGCCTCCCTGGACTGCATTTTGGAACTGCTGATCAGGCTCTCTAAGTGGACAGACAACAGCCCATCCCTCAGCCCATCCACTTCCACTCCAGTTCTCTGGGCCCCAAGTAAACATACAGGTATGCGTGTATCAAAAATGCCATAACAGTTCTTAAAGAAAGGAAAAACTTACCCATGTATAGATGCAAAAGAGAAGAAATAGGCACTGACTAAGGCAGGCTGGCTAAGCAGCAGCAAGACATGTTAGCAGGATTGACATGGGATTGCTTAATACCTTTCATTCTCCTAGGACAAGGAATTATGTAGAAAGAAACAACCCATGACTTATCAACCACCTTTTAAAAAGGCACCCTCTACTTGTCAGGAAGCATCCAACTATTTCTAAACTGGATATAATTCTCAGTCAACAAAATAAAAATGAATTGTATTGGCTAAGCACTGCTCTACCTCCCCTTCAGCTTTCAGGTTATCACCTTCCTTTCTGCAGGGCCTTGATCCCTGCAGAATGCCTTACAGCCTCTTGGATATCCAAGGATCATCATTTTATCATCTAATTACCCTTGTGAATGGCCACTGTAAGCATCAGCAAACTCTGATAGAGCTTCCAAAGGACACTATGTAACACAGCACAGTCCATTTGCATGAAGGTTAATTGGTCTTTCTGGAACTCATCCCATTTGCTAAAATAACATACAACTCTAGTGCAATAAAGTGATTTTGTTCCTTTGTCTCAAAGCTGAAGGACTTATAAAGCTGGCTTCCTTCTAGGGCAGAAGGGAAGCATCTAGGGCATATTTGGCTGTAAGTTTCACGCTTACGTTGTTCAACAGATGTTTAAAGTGGATTTGCAGACTATAAAGTTGATTATTCACCAGCACTCTGTGATCAGACCATGTCTCAGCAGAGTTTTAAAGAGCAGTTTAATAAACAGAGAATAGGAGATTCTTAACAAGAAATTGCACCTTTGGGTTTAAGAGGCACATAATTGAGTAGGCCAAAAAGTCAAAGACACTCAACTAACACTACACAACTACTGGAATGCACCAGAACAGGTCTCCAGAATAATTTAGGAAATGTCTGTTGCAATCTTTGTTTTGTGCTCCAGCACATCCACATTTATCACAGACACAATTAGGTCTGTGTGCATTTTATCAGAGCCTGCCTTTCAGATAAGGGATCTGAGATAGGAATTCTCATCAGAATGCACTTAAAATAAAATATGGAGTAACTTTACTGGAAGCACATTCTTCATATGGGACACAAATAAAATAGAATACAAATAAACAAGAACAACACAAATAAAAAAGAAAGGAGAACCATGTATTTTTCTGTGCCCAGGAAAATATTCAAAATCAGGGCCTTGAACACAAGCAACGTTTATCTCAGGAAGCAAAACCAATCTATTGAATTGGAATAGTTGCACTGAGACCTGAGTTATATAACCCCTGTTCCATGTAAAATCCATTGTCCTTCACATTTACTATTGCCTACGGAATTCTGTCTTAAGGGCTGCTTAACACGTGGTCAACAGGCTTGGAGATGGAGACCTTTGGGGAAGTTATCAGGAGCTTTATCAGTAGTTTTAACAAGGATCAGACTATTGACCATCAGAATCTGCAGATTTGTCAAGACTGACAAACTTATAACACTTTTGATTGGGCAAAACCAGTGAGCTTGTTAAATCCCAGTGTGGTTGTGCTCATTTAGAATTCAAGTAGTTTGCACTTTGAAAATTAACACAAACGGAAGGAACAGCGCATTTATTTAGACTAATTAGGAGCAAATTAAAGTAATTTGGATAAATAATCTAAAACCCTTGAATGGATGCATCCCATGCAGAAATTACCCTCCCAGAAGCAAGTTCTGAACTACAGTACAGAGCCCTCTGTCACTCACTTCAGCATCTGAAACGAGCACTCAGAACTGCTTGTAAAGTTTGTCCGTGGAGATTAGGAAAATATGTTGGTCTAAAATCAGGCATTAAGTGTTTCTAATGCTCAAGAAGTTCCAAAGAAAAATGGATGTAGCACTGATATTTTAAAAGTTGATAACACATGAATGTTCAAAGTCAGAATCAACTATTTAATTCTGCTGGAAAGCTGAAACACTTTGCTTTATGCTGCTTTAATGTATGAGTTTATTTTACCAGTAGTTGGTAAATTCATACAGTAATCCAAGCCTACATAATAAACTTAAATTTATAAACCAAAGAACATGAGCACAAGGAAAAGCAAAATGGTAATAGAAAAAAGAGAGTTTTTATGGCCTGATAACAACTAACCTGACACTTTGATCATGCAGTTCTAATTCCTCTAGGACCAGTTAACATTTAGAAAACATCAGTCCCAGGCTTGCATCTGGAAAATAAATTAGTGTTGGTTTAGGAAATTCACTACTTTCCTCATGAAATGAAGGCAGCAAGAAAGTAGAACTTACAGCCTCACATGCTAAAAAGAGCTAGAAACCAGCATTGCAAAACAGCAGCACGCAGAGTTTTTAAGAAATATAT
>JANPWX010000060.1:3701006-3813617 GCA_024734555.1 Trochalopteron elliotii | reverse complement strand
CGAAGCACGGCCGAGGCCGCTGCTCTGCCGTTGGAGCGGCCACCGGCACCGCTGCAGCCCCAAACGTGCCTTCTTCGCTCGGCTCTTCTTGCTGAAGGTATCCCTTCTTACAGAAAATAGCATCAGGTGACACTTAAAACATCTACAAACATCTGTGGAAGTATGCAAAGTTTTCGATTGTGGATCGCAGAGTTTTATGGAATAGTTTGCTGTAGATCACCGTGGAAAGGCAGTCGTCGCACACATGGAATCAGAAGGGTCAGAGGTATTGGAATAGGTATCTGGGAGTATGGAATGGCTTGGCATCTGGTAGGAAGTCTCTAAGCTTATAAATGCAAGTTGTGAACATCTGTCTGCTTCATAACTTGCCCTCTCAGCTGTAAAACCCCCCAGGTAATAAATCAAAGTTACCAGCTATCACGCAGGAAATGCGATGCACACTGAAGGGAAGCATATGCATCTTATGAAGAACCTGCATAAATTAGTCCTGATTTTTTAGTAAACACTCAGAGCTTGTGTTGTAAACCGTATAAAAAATGTTCTGTTTCCACAAGCACAAGGAATCTACACCTGCTGAGAGCTGTGTGTGCTTCAGCAGCACAAACATGAAGTGTGGGGCTACATCCTCCTGTCCCCAGCACTCATGCTGAGCTAGGGAAGGGAGAACTGGCACAGGGTAACTCATCACAGCCCTGCTTTACCTGCACATCCACGGTATATCCCGGTGACAACTGAGATGGGCATCTTTTCCATGTTAATGCTTGGTGAAATTAATCAGTGTTTGTGTGCTGAAGCGTGGAAATACACAGTTAAAACGTGGAAACCACTTCTCCCCGGCACTGTAGTGACATTTGATGCTGACAGTTGGGGTTTTGATTTCAGTTCTCCTGGACAGTGAGGTGTGTGAAGATATAAAAAGGTTGTGTGCATTTCAAATTCAGCACAGTAAAACTGCTGTGTATCGCCATGGAAATTCTATATTTTACATATGAACTTCTCTGTTGATTTACAATTTTAGAGATTTTTGTGCTACCACAATAAATTCTGACCTATTTCATATTATAAATCCAACAGCACTGTCCTGGAAAACAGGAATGTGTTATATTCAATCACTTTTATTAGAACATTACAAAAATTACCCAAAGTATCCTTTATACATATAAATCATTTTGTCCTTTCAGCTTCAAAAATGGTGTGATGTTTCATACCAGGACTGCAGTGGGAGAATGGAGAACTTGATGTTTGGAAAGTGGGAATATATCTGTTTTTTCAAATGGTAAAAGTTATTCTATATCAATGAATCATGAAATAACAGAACCTAAAAATTTCACTGATCAATGCTGAATACCCCTGTCCTGAACCTCACCCATTCCATATTTGGAATAAACCCCCCTATTTTTGTAACATGTAATGATGACTCAAAACTTTCTCTAGATTGAAATGCCAATGATGCTGTGCTAGAGGAGGCCCAGAGGGCAGTGAGTTGTATAAGCAGCAAAGTATCCACAGAAAAAGGCAAATAATACTGATCTTTTGCCCTTTCTGTTTCATGTATCTTCTCAGCATTTAAAAGAATCAAATATTCTGCTTCTTGATGAGTTTTGCACAGTCCAAGTTAGGGAGTAAAATTTCTTAAGAAGCCACTTGATAGAGGGGTTAAGACAGAAAATTTGCCCATCATTTCATGTTAAGAAATGTCATGAGGGTGCCATAAATTTAAAAGCCAAGCACTGCATATCCAAATTAGTACATAATGGTACCCAGTACATGTAAAATTAAAGTTTGCAGTTCTGTATTAAAGTCAATCATCTTTAAAATGTATTTGGCCAGTCATGACATGATGATATATTTTAAACAGAACTCAGCTTTGTTCATGGAGCCTTGTCCAGCTTAGAGATTCATTCTAAGACCTAATTTGCAGGCACAACCAAGAGCATCTCCCTGCTGAAAGGAAAATAGCAGGTGACAGTAGAAAGGACAATACAGAATAGAAATGAATCCAGCAATCACAAACACTCTCAGTGTTATCAAGGGTGCCCATTCATTTTCATATTTGCTCTAACTTGCAGTGAGCCCATGCATTTATCAGAGCAAGTTTACATTCTTTGTTCCTCAACACAGACTTGCAGAACAGTGATATACACAGGAGGCTCATCTGTAAGTCTTGTTATGGATGAGCCTGTTGTTTAGTAATAATAATTATGACACTGTCTCTTGGAAAAAATCAAATAACAAAACTGTATCAAGCAATCATGCATACTTGCTTTAGGAAACAGAAGCCTTCAAATGTTGTGAATGAATAATCTGAAGGAATAAATGTATGCATCATTCTGTCTGTTATTGAAAGACTAATTAGGCATAAATGAATAAACTAGCATAAGAGTATTCATAAAAATATAGTTAGCACATGAAGTTATAAAGGCATTCTGTGATTAGTAACATCATTGATATTCTTTGTAAGAAAATTTATTTTTGATCCTAAAATGAGATCTGTATATTTTCTGCATAGACAAAATCCATGTGGCTCTTCATTAACCTAAGATCAGTAGAGATGAGACAGATGGGGGGGTGGGAGGGAAGAGAAACAAAATCTTGCCAAACCAATTTGTTGCAGTGAAAATTAATAGAAATAATAGCCTTGCAATGACAGTAACAATTTTCTTCAGATAGAGAGTAATAACCTTTTTAATTTCCCAATTCTAGAAAATGGTCATGTCACTGTAGTTTCTGTATGTAATAAAAATAAGTACAGTTATAAGTTTAACACAATATTCCATTTCCACATTGAAAATACAATAAAGAGTTTTTCTGGAACCTGGGAAAAATTTTGTTAGCAACAAACTTCAAGGCACTAATGAGCCTCACAAATCATGCCACTGTTTCTTACTGATTTTGCATAATAAGTCTATTCCATGTGTTAACTATGACTTAAACATACATTTAGTCTACACATTAATTCTACTGCTGTGTATTTAATTACTACTCTTAAGAGCCAAACAAGTAGAACTGCTTTTTGTTAAGGTTTGCAAATATTTCTATTATACTATTTTTTCACTGAAACTTCTAGAAGATAGGGTCAGAGTTGTAAAACCTTCAGGGACTTATGAACCTAGAGAAAAATTGAACCCCTAGTGAATTTGAAAGAATACTGTTTTAATATTCAGCCATATAGCTCCAAGCTTATTCTGTGGCATATCTAAACTTGTTTTCTGAACTCTGTTTAGTGCCATATTTGCTGTCTGGTGCCAAACTAATTCACTGCCAAATCATATATGCTCTCTTGTCATCAGAAGTTGGCTTTTTCACAAAATGTGTATTGAACCGAACTGAGAAAATAAACATTAATCAATAGCATGTGAGTGAACAAATGAAGTTCTATTACTGTGCTATTTTTCTTTGATTTAGCAACTACCTCATGATTACACATCTCACCTTCCAGTGCTCACACAATCAATGTGTTTCTACATTGCACCCAAGAAAAGGCAGTCTTTTACACAGTTTGCCAAAGCAATAAATTACCAGTGTAATTTATTTTGCCATTTTAATGGATTAATCTTCCAGCTATTACAGATGTCCTTAAAAATCAGGATTGTATAATATAATCCAGTGTATTCAATACAGCTCTTTTCTAGAAGATGTTGACTTCACCAGAGGGGTTCAAGTCAGAATTTAAAAAGACAGTCCATTGGTTTATATTCTTCCTATTATTAGACTGCATTTTGTGCTGATTTCATATTAATGAAGCCTTTGAATCGAATATAAAACAAACCTTACTGTCAAACCCATTAATATAAATCAGAATATGACATACCATGACCTATAAGCATTTCTATTATGCATGTATGCTCATGAAGATAATTTTGGTGCTGCTGAATATGGAAATATTTAAAAGGAATTTGGAACTGAAGAGGAGGCAGTCTGCAATGGTAAAGTGCCTGGTGGAAATTCAGTCCCTCTCTGACACTGCCAAAATGCAGCAATGGGGAGGAATGGGGGTGTCCTTTCAAGTCTGAGGTACAGCTCTGCCAGTTTAGGTTGCCATGAGATAGGTACATCCTGGGCTGTCAGTGAGCATCATTAAAAACATTATGAAATAGTTCAGTGGAATGTTTAATGAATATGCAAATGTCAGCGAGGAAGAGAACTCATTTTTTAATTTGCTGATTCGGGTGCAAGAATAAATTACTGGAAACAGAGGCAGGAGTAAGCCATCTGTAAATTCACCTCGAGAGAGGAGATGAAAATGTTCTGTTCACTATCTCAGTACAGGACATAATGCCCAGGGCATCTTGCCTGAGGCCAAATCTATTTCTTTATCTACGAGATAAGAAACTTCTGTGTCTTAGCTGTGCATGGAAAACGGTTTGGCTCCTTCTGCGTCCTTCCACAGAAAACATTCTGTGTGTTCAGAGCTCTCTCAGGAGTGAAGCTGCAAGATGTGTGGACAGGGGAGAAGGGAGTGGGAGGGCTCAACAAAAGCACAGCTTATGTGCAGCTTGGAAGCTGTGAAGTTTGCTAAGTTTGCCTTGGAAGAGGTTCCTCCGGAGAGTGTGACTGTCCTTCAGCCACACCCCGGAGGAGGAGGAGGCAGTGGATGCCAGCAAACCCATGCTGGCTTTGACCACACCAGTCCAGCCCAAGCTGCAAGCCTGTGCACGCTCAGGAAAGCCATCTGCAGGTGCCAGGACACTGAACCCCAGACAGGTTTGGCAAACTTAATTAAATCCTTCTGTGGCTTTTGTGCTGTGAGGATTTTCCCTTTATATGTCTGATGCCTGAGAGCACTTTGGGGCTGTTGATGGAGGCAAAATTACTGACTTCCCCCACTCCAAACTTCTGAGAAATTAAGAGAATGCAAGATAACTCATTTGATCCCTCTAGTCATGCATTGCCTTCCTTCAAGCAAAACTACTTTATATATATATATACACATACATATACATATAAATGTGAGCAGGGAAAGGTTTCTCCTTCACAGTGTAACACAGCAGGCTCATGTTGATGCTTGACTAGGAAATTTGTAACAGATCCTGTCATGGAGAGTGGTTTAATTGTCTTGATGTCATTACATAACACAATCATAAATGAAGCCAAATCTGAAAATAGCAAAGTAATATTGTTCAGAGGTGGAGCAATCAAAACTGAAGATGAGTTCTCAAACAGCTTGTAAACTAAATTACCTGAATGGGAAGTAAAGTCTGTGTGGGAATCATCAATGGGTTATAACAAAATGGCCTGAACCTGAGGGTTTAGGGTCTATGATTTCACTTCTTAATTGCTTTTCACACCAAGTGGTTCATGTTTAGCTGGAGTAAAATGCACATTAAAACTGATGGAGAGCAATGAGGAGACTAAGTACCACTTTGCAATTCTTCAATTCACATCAGAAGCAACTGAGCCCTCTAGCTCAACAGGTATATTTTCCTCTTTCTCTCCTTTCTTGATGTATACTTTTTATTTCTTCAAATCCCAGATACAAATAGTGAAGAGTAAATATGACAACATGGATTTCAAAGCAGTGTAACACAGGGTAAAAGCTGTAATTGGTATTAGATATGCTCCAACTGCTGAAGAAAAAGTGGATTATTAGCATGAATGAACAGCAACCAAACTCCAACACAATAGCCCAGTGTTAATGGAATAAGCAGAAATTTAGCTTGTCTCACTTAAATTTATTATACTCTTGATTTCCATATACCATAATAGAGTAAGCCCAGCTTTCAAAGCAAAAGCCAGCCCAGCTGTCTTCTGGAGAGCTAAGAAAAGCAGAACCACTAATTAAAGCTGAAACATGTAACTTTGAACTGACTTTGAGTCACGAAATAATACTGGCAATAAGAATTTATGAAGAAGCTATAAAATAATGCTTCATCAGATTATTAAAATGTATTGTTTGGATGGGATGGAAGCTATGGGAAGAGGGATATATAGTATAATTAGAAAAAACAGTGGAGCATAACATAGTAGTCCAGTGAAAAATCTGTAGGCTGGGAAGAGCACACCAGAGCAATGTTTGGATTACAGAGCAGTAACAGCAATAGGATCTCTGCAGCACAATTGCCTGTTCTCAGGAAGCAAGGTTGAGAAAATTAATTTCCTCAAATGCATTGTTAATAAAATACCTGATTCCTCTGGTGAAGTTTTCCCAGTTGATTCTTCAGAGTAACAGAATGAACTAACTTACATTTCCCCCCAGTGAAGAGAATCATTCAGACAATGACATGAAGTTAAAATTAAGCTAAAATAAGTAAGATTATAGTACATATTTTAAACAGCTTGTGAAGGACTGGTTTAGATTAGATAATAGGAAAAATTCTTTACTGTGAGGATGCTGAGACACTGGCACAGGTTGTCTGGAGACATTGTGGGTGCCCCTTCCCTGGAAATTTAAATTCAGGCTGGATGGGGCTTGGAGCAGTCTGGTCCAGTAAAAGGTGTCCCTGCTCATGGCAAGGGGGTTGGAACAAGATGATCTGAGGTCCCCTCCAACCCAGGTCATTCTATGAATGTTAAAAATAGTGTATTTAACTGTTAATTATGCCTTCACTACCATCCTCCAGCAGTTAAGCTATGAGGTTTCATCAGCTTGGGTCAGCACAGGCAGCTGTGTGCAACTGAGGGTACCCATGTGATGCTGCACAAGGAGCTGTTAGGCTCAAATTATGTTTAATTTTAGAAAATAGGATTCCAATAATAAATTTTCATCTGGCTGATGCTTGACTTGTAAAGCCTTGAAACATAAGTGCAACATTTTAATAATTCTAACTAATACTTTCTGTGAAAGCAATGGATTTCAACACAGTGTAGGGAATATACTGGACTCCATTGCCTTCCCAAACTCTTCACTTCAGATATTTGAAAATGCAGTTTAAGTAACTACTTTTACTTTTCAAGTAAAATCCACTAAACTAAACATATTAAAACTTTGCTAAAGTTTGTGATAAACTTTAGGAAAAGACCATAGATGTTCATGGTGGGGGACATGCTGTCCAAGCATATTGATGAATAAGTATGAATCTCACCCTCTTTTTAGACCTAAAAGGAGTCATTCCAGTATTTTTTTTCCTCTTGCAAGTCAATGGAAAGAACTGAAAAGCTCAAAATTAATTATTTCTTTCCTACTGTGTAAGTGCTAAGTTAGGAAGTGCACGTCATCCCGAGAAGCAGAGAAACATAATTTAATGATGGTTCTTTGAAGGGAAGTTTCTTAATGAGGAACTGAGCACAGAAACTGAGCTGCTGCTCGAAGGGTGAATGAAATGCAGGATTTCATTTTTATTGTAGATTATCTGTATTCATGACTGTCCCCAACTAGGTGCTGACTTCAACTTCTCCTGATCTCATCACAGCAGGAGAAAATAATCATAACCCAGCTATAACTTCTTTTCTAAGTCAGCAGTCAGTTGACTGTCACTGTCAGTCCCTGTCACTCAATTTCTTCAGTGCAGCTAATAAAAAATATAGATTTTTTTCCTTTCTCAGGCAGTAGAGATGATCAGAAAGAGACCAATAAAAAGAGAAAATGCCCCCAGCAAAATGGGGCTGGAGAAATTCTATTCCCAGTTGATGACAAACTACACATTAAATTTGTCATTCAATTCCAAAACCCTCCAGTCAAAGTATTTTTCAGTACTTTACTTGAAAGCTGTTAATTTAATTTTAAAAAAAGCCTAAATGGACAAGACATATAGAATGATATAAAATTCAGGCTGATTTTTAAGTGAGGTTCCATTAATTTTATAGCTTTGCGTGAATTACTGGATTTTATCCTGTTTTGGGTTTTGTGGGTTTTTTTTTTCCCTCCAAGAGGAATCTCCTTTTGCAAGTAACTAAACCTAAGATGCTTTGCATGGCCCTTGGCTGCTGTGCCAACCTTCAGCATTCTGTTGACTTAGTGCAGAACCTGCCCTCCCCAGTGCTGGAGTTCCCAACAATTCTCCCCTTGCAAACCTCCCCCTGCAGGTTCTGGGGGAATCCAGGCTGAGCTGCCCAACAGGGACACCCTACAGCAGCTGGCTCAACTCAGGAAACTCCATGGTCTGTCAATACTGGATGATGCCTGTGTGGGAAAGGAGAAGCTAGTGTAGCCACACTTCCATGGCATGTTTCTGGTTCTGCAGCCACCAAGCACCCATTGGGACCAAAACCTTCACAAGTGACTTTAACATTTATTATAGTGGATGTTAGCAAGCACTCAGTACAAGTAATTATTTCTGCTCCTCTTTCAGCATGTAACTATAGATTCTGAGGCAGTGCATCCCCACAGCATTAACCTGAGCAGATAAAGATGATTACACACATCTCTCCCTTCATGCTGAACTCCCCGTTTCATCTCTGTTTCATTAAATACAGCCTTTGATTACAGAAAAAAGTAATTATCAAACGTGTCACAAGTATGCTAAAAATAGTTTTTCCAGCACACAGTAGCTAGGTAGGTAGGTTAATTTGCCTAGGCAAGATCTTTCCTGCTTTTTATCTTGAGCTCTCATTTGAAATGCATGTTTTCATCACTTCCATTGTAGGTTTCACCTGAAAAGTTGTGCCACTGTTGCAATTACAATAGTTAGAAATAAAGCTTTGTACATCTTTAATTAGCTCTCCTTCCAAATTCAGGTGGTTAAAAAGCACGAGGAATGTCTGAATGGGCTCTGGTCTGACTTTGGCTGAACAGTGTCAGTGCTTTGGGAGTGACAGAAGTTTCACACCTCTGAGAGCAGCAGCTCACCTGAGCTCACACATCCCTAACGATTCCCACACTCTGCAAGAGCCACATCAAACACAGCATTTGCTTCCCCCTTTTCTAATACAAACACCATCAGCTTCACAGGGCAGCCCAGGCACACCAAGCAGGGAAATGCCATAAGCCCATTAAGTTCATACCTTAACATGATACCTGCTAGCTTTGCTTGAACTCTCAACCAGACAAAGCAACTTAAAGCATGTCCCACTACAGTTCTTGTCAAAAATATCTGTGATGCAAAGATATAATGCTGCAAACTCAGCTGAGAGATCAGAACAAAATATGATTGTGCTGGGCTGGAAAAGTGGAATCACAAAGATTTTTTTTTAATGGCTTTGTTTCAGAAAGATGTTGAAAATATGTATTTGCTCTACTAGATTGCCTGGGTAATCATCCAATCCCATGTTAAAAATTTATGTATACATATAAGAGTTATAATTATAAACCCCTGAATAGTCAGAATCAAGAAAATGAGATGACTGATGCTTAAGTCGGTTGAGCAGGTAGAATGGTCATTCTGAGTTGTTTGGCTGATTAAGAAAGCATCCAAGGAAGAATAAACCTCAGCTCAAAATATTCAAACATTTTCATACAGTTGCCTGGCAGGGACCCAGCGACACTATGCCCTTGATGGTTAACCAGTACATTTTTATGCATGTGGGAATTAACAACATTTAATTCTCAGTTGTTAATGAAATATTTATTCTTCCTTTAAAACCAGACAGAGCAGTGGAAATCCTGAAGCAGACACTGTCACATTCAGAGCTGTTCAAGTATCAATTGCCATAGATGCTATGTGAGGAATAACTCACAAACTTTCGTATCAGCCAGAAGAAATCAGCACCAATACCCACTTTCTGAGTTCCAGCAGTGGAAGGGTGTGGGAACAAACCAATGAGCTCTTGGAGGAAAAGGAGGGTGAAGGTTCTCACTCTCAGAGCCTGAGAGTCACTTTGTAAAACAACATAAGCAAGGCTGGTAACTGATGCAAAAGCCCAAAGAGATGGCAGAGAGAGTATTTGTCTTGTTACTGGGAGGATTTGCCTGTGGGACTGGGGCTTCTACTGAAATTTGGGGGGGTTCCCACCATCTGTTAGGAAAGCACTGAGCAGCTCAATCAGAACAGTGAATGCTACAAGTCACAGCTGTTCCTTTTGGATGCAAAGCATCATTTGTTTCACCTGCAGAAGAAAAGGGCAGGGCTCTACCTGAGACTTCAAGTTTTCATCTTTACTCAAGGCTCAAATTCCCATTGCTGCAGTACAACTCCTGACATGCCCCAGGATGGATTTACTCTCAGATCACAGCACTGCACTGTACTTTGCAAAATATGTTGATACCTCCTTGTTAGAAGTTACACATGGTATCAATAGGTCATTTCTTAGGCTGAGTATTTTTGTGGGAGGAAATTAAATTGATACTCCTTTGCCTATTCTGGCTGTCTACTAAAAATGGAAAAAAGGTTAAGGTGGTAATTTATACCTAAAAGTACTAGAAACTACCTATTCCTACTGCTGTAACTGAACATGTTGGCACTTCACAAACAAAATGGGGATGAAAACAGATTTTTCTTAATCAATCATTGGCTTTGTCACTTCCTCTTTCATTGATCTAAAATGGTGCTCATTTATGAACATCCATGTTGCTGAATTTATGTCCTTACTCTAGTGAGAGAGTAGAATGATTTAGGATACTTTCTACAGCTGCATTACTAATTTATACCTACACTGGACAAGAGGTGCCTACAGGAATAGCATCCTTTTAGCACCAATTTTTAAAGATGTAAAAGAGAAGCTTGAACTTATCCTTAAAAAAAGGCTTCTGTTACAGAACAGGTGTGCAAACCATCCCCAAAAAAACCCCCAAAACCAAACCCTCACATAAAATAAAATGATTACTCCTTTACATGAGTAGATTTAAGAAGGAAAGATTTTGATATCTACACAAAGATCCAAAAATTCTTCCACAGAAATTAAGTTGGAGAATACAAACATTTCTCATTGTATCATAACCCTGTTCAGCCTAATTTGTGTTCACTGCTATGTGTTTTCCAAGATTTTGCCTTACCCAGCTATTTATAATCATTACAAATATGCCACAATAAGGCTTTTTCCATATAAGAGATTTATAGCATTTATATGCTAATTGAGAAAATGGAACATAAATTTGAATAATAATGAAATTAAATAGCATTTCCACTATTAAACTATCAGCTGTGGGCAGCAATTCACTTTTTACTTAGGACTCGCCAGATTTTCCTTGGGAAAATTAACTTGGTAATTGAAGGACTTTATTACTACAATAAAATATATTAAGCAATATCTATTAGATCAGTAACTTAAAAGATAATTTAAACTCTTGATTCTAGATATGTGAAAATTACTCCAAGAAACAGATGCAGGGTTGTCCTTTACACTGAATTTGCATAAGTTATATAACAAAATACTGTTAGAGAGCCCAGTAAAGTCAGGTTTCCAGGCCTCTGTGGAGATTAGCTGATTTCAGCCCTGATGAACACTTCAGGAATCACAGAGCCTCGCAGGGAAATTGAGAGTATGGGTAAGGAGGCATTTGTGCAGCACTGATGCAAAGCAGTTTGAGCTCCAGCACCTTGGCTGAGCTACGTCCACTTGAGAAATTCACACCCTTCTGAGTTCATCACCTTTCCTCCCTTGGTTCTTCTAGGCCTCAGAGCAACCTGAGAAACAAAGTCAGTGTCAGTTAAATGCAACCTAGCCCCATGCACATCCTTACTTCATCAGGCAAAACTGTCCTAATGCCACTGGAAATTCTCCTGATAACATTAATGAGGTCAGCACCTCACCCCAATAGATATTAGCTTTAAGAGCTCTGTGGTGGCAAGTTGATTTTTGTTATGTCTGGAATTTTCCCTACTGTTTCCCTTCCAGAACTACTCTTCACTGTCCTGTATTGTTCACTTGACCTGTCTTTTGCTCATGCCTTTTGTCAGGGGAGTGCTTTGGTTTTGTGCAACAAAAAAACTGGAGCTTCAAGGTCTTCCAAATCTGTAATGAGCAATTAATTCTGGACACCTTCCTCCTATAAATGACTTTAGGATTTGAACATATACACTAAGAGGTCATTTTACCAGAGTATTCACTAACATGTACTATTTTTCAAATATTTCTGTCAGTAACATCACTCTTGTTCAGTGAAGTAAAGACGCCTTTACCTTAAAGGCAGCACACTCAGGTGGAGCTGAGTCTTTCTCTCAAGCCTTTCTCCTATAAGGAGAAAATAAACAGCAGCAGAAAAAATATGGAGTTGCCAGCTGAGGTGTTTGTCCAGCTGAGCAAGAGGTCCAGCTCAGCCCACCTCACAGTATTCTCTGTTTGCTTCTGGGAGGCAGCTCGTTTCCTACCCCACTGGCACCTTGCTACAGTGTCTGCTCAGAGACAGAAGCAGAACATAAAAAGAGAAAATATGTTTGCACATGACCTGGACAAGAAATCATAATGCAAATTCCCAGAGGTCAGGAAGCATGGCCAACCACAGCAGTGAACAACCTCAGTTATATTTATAATGCAGGAAACAGTGCAGCACAGAACAATCTGAGCTAGTTTTAAACAAGAGCTCTAGGTCCCTTTAAGCATTTTAAGAAGGTAAGGTGCCTTGAAATTAAGGTTCTAAGCACCCACTGCAAATTCTTCAAACTGCTCTTTCCAGTTTTATCAGGTACAACACATTAATAGCTGCCAGATGAAAAATACTACTGTGATTGATCAAGAGGCTTGAAGCAGACAAATGCATGGTGCCTATTCTGAACTTTCAACAGAGATGGCCCATGTAGTCTAGGTCTCCAAAAAGCCTCATGTTCTCTTTCCCCAAAAGATCAGGTGTTGTGGTGAGTCAAAAGGATGCCACAGATGAACCAGAACTCTCATTACAACCTCCTTCTTATCTTTGTCACTCTTCTGTTTTGGCAGTACCAGTTTGAGTATTTCAGCCACAAGCTCATTGACTGCCCAGTTTCTGCTGGAAAAGACAGGCTAAACAAATTGCCTAGATTTTTTTCCTTTCCTCAGTCCAGTTTCCTTACTCTGGTGTGAGCAATCTGAAATATTGTAGAGCTTTAACCAAAACCCCACAGCACTGAGGTATGTTTAGTGACGACATGAAAGCATTGTGCAGAGTGGTAAGTACATAGCCCCAAGACAGCAAAAGCTACAAAGACAATATCAGTGTAAGCAAACAGAAGACCCTTTAGTGAGATTTCCCATATGTATCTCACAGAGTAACTATGGCTTCAGAACAACTCCAAATTTACTGTCACATTCACAAATAACATAAATCCCAAAGCTAATGGCTGATTACAGACATTTACATTTTAATAAGTGCGTGGCAGGGCCATGTTCAAATCTGTGTCTCTAACCATGGTTTCTATGCATAAAGAACACAAAAGTGTATGAGATTGCTGAGCTAAGAACATTGAAAATGCCATCCTGGGTAAATCCCATAGTGCACATTAACAGTGCAGAGTCTTTATTGATGTTCTATTAGATACAAATTTTCTATGCACCATTAAATAAAATTCTTCACAGAAGACAGAGGTACATGTTTTTCTAAAGATTTCAGTGAAAAAGAACAAAAGGTTTTACTCCGTAGTGTCCACCTGGCAACCAGAGCAGAGATGAAGCAATTGTCTGAAGTATTTTGCTTGTTTTTTGAATTCTCTGCTTTAGTTCTTGAATGTTAACAAGAAAAAAAACAAAATTGCTATATAAAAGCCTGCAGAGTGGATTCACATAATCATTAAAGTGTTTAGATTTTCAGAGCAGGGCTTTTTAAGGATGCCAATTTAAGAAACTGAATTCTGCAACCTGTTATTGCACAGAGCACTGAAATGGAACTAGGAGAAACTGAAGCGTGAACAGGCAGGCAGGTGGAGGTGACCTTCAGGAAACTGGAAAGGACTGAATCACCAGGCAGGATCCTTGTTATCAGTGCATTTCTTTAGGCTGTCCCAGGCACATTTTCAACAGACTGCTGAACAGCACCACCCCAGGAAAAATATGGCAGAGAAACACCTGATTACATGGTTAATAATCATATCTTGTAAGTGATCACATGCCTGTGACAGTACCATGGACATGGCTGGCTCTTTCCACCCTGTTGCAGAAAACTGACCTATTTATTTCTTTAAGGGAAACAGGAGATACAAACACTCCAGTTTGATGCAAAGTCACTTTCTAAAACAAGGGAAAGAGCAGAGACATTATGTAATGTCATTATTTTCTGTTTGTTCCACTTTTCTGTGGTGTCGTCTGATAGCAGGAGTTGCCTGGCAGCATCTGAGCAAAGCAGAACTCCAGAAAATGAAATGCAGGAATTCTGAGGTGCAGACTAATTCATCTATGGATGTTACACTGGGTAACAAAGCATATCCCCTCAGGTATCTAAAATAGCACCCAGATTTCATCACTTTAGTACGACTTGACACTCGAATTCTCAAAGAAGCAATCACTTCTCTTTTGTACACTCAGTTTTTCTCTACTTAAAATTCTCATGTGCAAGTAGGATACTTTACAGGGCCAAAAAAGTAGGAAGATGTATTTGAGCTGAAAAATATTGTTACACTATTTTAAATATTCTTTATATCATAAAGCAGGAATAGTGTTAGCACTAATATTTCTCCTATTTAAAACATGTTTCACTTACGAGAAACTTTCTCATCATTCAGCAGATTTTAGAAACCATTTGAGGAGAAAGTGGGAAGTCAGTTACAAAAGTTGCAGGACCGAGACCTTCAGGAGCCTGTCTATTCCTTCACTGACCAACCAAATGGGACCTCAGTCATTGCACAAATTATGCCAGTTGCAGAAAGAGAAAATAATATTTATTCTCTGGTTTGAGTCCATCTTATTATATATTGCTAGAAATGCCTCCTTGACCAACAAAGTTTTGACATTTCTTTCCTTCTCCCCTCCCTTTATCTCTATATAAAGTAGAGCACTGGGCTCACATCTAGTGTGACTGGTGCATATAAACTTAGTGGCCGTAAGGAGGGAATACATTCTTACCTTTGTTTTAGCATAAATCCGGTGAGAAGATGAGAATTTACACAGAAATTGCAAGTGAATCAGAAAAGAGAAATCAGGATCCCTCTTAGCACAAATACAGCCTTGATGAACTAGTTCTTACAACACTGTTCACATGTTCATTATGTGCTACTGACCTCTATTCACATTCACCTTCCTGGGGTGTGACACACAAACAGAAATATGTATGAAAACCTTGTCTGATGCTTTAATGATTTCAGCTTGAAACCCTGATAGCTACTAAGCCATCCATAATGTGCTATCATTGAGGAAATCAGGGAACAAATTTGTCTCTCCCTCATGCAGTGGAGATGAACTTGTTCAACTAGGAAATTAGACCCCAAAGAACTACCAGTATGTATTCCTGGAAGATGGATTGCTGTGGTACTGTATCTCCACACAGTGTGATTTTCTTACTAGCAAGCCTAATTCTAGAATATTCTTCAAATGCATGAAAACATGCACACAAATGTGTTTGAATTTCTGCTCTGAAAGGATAGCAGTGCAGCAGGCTATTTCTGATGGAACATTGGCTCATGTATGAATATGAGGGAAAAAGATGCAAAAGCATCCAAGACACCACTCAATGTTAATTACTATTAACACATACTTTTTTCTAATTATTGGTCAGATTTAAAGATTATCTGCCTCTTTAGAGAAGAATATTGGTGGCTTTATGATCACTTCCCTGACATAATATTATTCAGGCCCATGAAATGTACATTTATACAGCTTCCTATTTGTGTTGCTGAAATCAGTGCCTCTGGATGTACCCAAAGATAAGAATACTGTGGGAAGATAAATGCTCTTTTAATCCAGCTGCTGGAGTGAGCCTTATGTTCTGATTGCACAGACAATTCCCTCTCCAGCAGTGAACTCCAAATGGATTAGAACTGTGCAAAAAGTAGCAAAAGTTGTCAGTCCTTTTCTGGAGCTAACTTTGAATGAGCCTTAGTTGGAAACAGAAGCAGCAGCTACCCTTCCCATGGAAGCTGAACTGAGTTTACAGCAGCCTCCATGGTGGCTCTCCAAGCCCATCTATGAGTGGATTAATTGTTCCCGTGTTTTTGAAAGCCAAACCCTAACCCAAACACCAATCCCATGTGGCAAATATCTCCAGTGAAACTGATGTAAGGCATAGACAATTCCCTGGCTTTTTTGTACACTAGAGGAATACAAATGATTGAACTGCAGCCTAGGAGATTCTACCCTTTTGGTTTTACCCTTGCAGTAGACTTAACTACCCAAATGCCTCTCCAAAAATCTGTGTAAATCTGGTACCACCCCCTAAATTTAGGGAAGAGCATAATCCAAAAAAACTGAAATTCTTAAAAATGCTTTTGCAGAAAGATCTAAGTGTAAGGTAGTGCTTATCACAACACCATTGACTTGTCCTAGCACAGAACTCTGAACACAATCCAGCCAGAACCGCATCATGTATCCATGCTGTGAAACTGAACCACAACAATAAAAAACTAGCTAATTCCAGAGGTAAAGTTAAGTGTAAGTTATGGGTAGGTGCTATTACAGACAGGTTAAAAGTCTTTGAAAATCTTCAGTCTATGTTGCATTCTTTGTATCAGTCCTTTCCTGAAAGCCAATTCTAAGATGCAGTTTTAAACCTAAGCAGAGACATTATCCAGGATACATTTCTCTAGTCCACACAAATAAAATGTGCTGACATCTTCCCTGTGGAAATACTCTCTGTGTGATGCACAGTCATTCCAAAGATAAAACTCGCATTCAGGAGGAGTTTTCAGGCTGTACAGATGTATTTTTCTTGGCTAAAATGTGTGCATTTAGCTTTGTAAGTGAAAGTGAGTGTGCATGATTCTAAAGAGTAAGATAGTTACAGTTAATTTAACTTAAAAGGAAAATTGAAAATAGTGCCAAACTTACCAATAACTGTAAATCCATAGAATAATATATACATAAAATGTTAATTAGATAACATGCCCTCAGTTTTAGCATAATCCTCTTTCATCACCATCCACTGCAATATTATCAAACAGAATAGTCTTAATGTAGCACCATTTGTGTTATCAGCAGGGAAAAAGCTATTTGGAAGTTTTCACAGACCCTTAATAGACCCACTCTACTCTTGACCTTGACACTTCAGTCTATGCCACCATCCTAAACTTGGCTCATGCCAGTTTTGAATTATACTTCCAATTGCATTAAGTAAAACCTCAAATGTGTTATCTATCAAGTGACTATGCTTCAGTGCATCCAGTGTACCACATCTTCCACCTCTGCTTGCCACAGGGGAACACCTCCCAGACAGCAGGGCTGCCCAAAGGAAGGGCTAATTAGAGACCAGAGAACAAAATGCCCTTTGGAAGGAACACTGTTTCCTAACAGATCTTTGTGTCCATGACACTGTCTCTCCCTGCAGGATCTACCTGTTAGTACACATTGAAGGACAGCTGGAAAACCTATTAAACATTTCAGTGTGTAAACAACTGCAGTGGAGCACATTCACTGGGAGGTCCCAGCAGGACAATTTCCTCCAATGCAAGGTGTATAAAAGCTGCCTGCAGTGGCACAACTCAGCCCTCCCCTGCTCACTAATGCCCAGACAGAGGATACATTTACCTTGAAGTACAGCATGGGCTGTTATGTTACCTGCAGGCAGACTCATCTCTGTCAAATACTACAGCACAAATTAGAAACAAAAGGTGTCAAAGGCACAAACGGATTTGGTACAAACCCTACAGCTATTTCTGCCTTTCATTCTCTTCCAAAGCTGCATTAGGGAGACCTGGCAAACCAGAAAGCCAAGAGAATGGAAGAGATGAGTTTAATGTATTGCTTATAGGACATTTGATGAACTAATAGGAAAATGCCCTCTCTCCCAAAACATTAGTTGTTATTTTTACCTGATAATGTGTCTATTAATATCCTGTCCCTGACTTAGGTTCTCTGTCCTTTGGATTTTTTTAAGACCATAATCAATACTTGGCAGCATTTTAAATAAAGCATACAGTTTACAAAATAAAATCTTTAGTCATCTCTGCGGTGATTTCTGAACTTCTTTTTAAAGCATGTCTTACTTAATGCATTTTAAAACTAGCTGCACCTATCCAGAGTGCTTTTGTAAATAAAAAGTAAGACCAGCGACAAACTCCACAAATTTGTTTCTGAGCTACCAAACAAATGCAAGAATTGAATAAAGAGTAACTCAGTGTTTTCATCCCCTACTTGATTCTCAGCTGGGAGGAAACAAAAGGTTTCCAAGTCCCACAAGTGCAGTTGGGAGACAGGCATATGGGACACAGCTATGTAGTAGAATGGATGGAAGATAAAAATTCTTCCTTACGAATTTAGATGCTTCTGTCAATTTAAATCACAGCTCACAGTGCAGGTTCACAGCAGCTCATCAGGGGCACAGTTGGGTGAATCCCACTCAGCCCAATGGGAACATTTGTTACACTCAGAGCTACTTGTGAGCAGTTACTAACCCCCAGATGTTTCTCAGCAACCCTGAGCCATATGGTGGCACTTGTCAGGATATCATCCTATTAGTCACCACCCACCAAAGAGCACCAGCTCAGGGAAACAGATTCTGCAAGCTGGAATAACACTGCTTCTTCCTAGAACAAGAGCAGTATCTCAGCTGCAGCAGGAGAGCTCCATGACAGCAAATAAGATGGCTCTGAATGATTTTACTGCAGCTCTGCTAAAAATTCTTTTGAGACCTCCTTCAGCCTTCTGAAGAGTGTTTAAAGAGGCAGTCAATGTCTGGGGCATAAACTGTTTAATATCCACTGTAGAGAGACCACTTTACTCAGATTGTTAGATATGGACATGACCACTACAATGGAAAGGTTTTCATGGAGTTTAGGAAGAAGTTGGCAGTCAAACCCTGGCAAGTGACCTGGAAGCATCCAAGGACAATTTGTCCTCTCTTGCACAACACTGGATTGCTGTACTCTCTTCTCACTTTCAGTATTTTTCCTGAGGATATCACACATCCATGCTGACACAAGTGACTGTGAATGCAGTTTTACTGAGCTCAGGATCCCAGTTCCTCAGTCCTGCCAGTCACCTCAACTCCCATGAGCTTCATCAAGATCAGAACTTGCACTGCATCTCTTGCTGCCAGGAACACAGGTGGAAGGAAGCCTGGATGTGTGGATGCAGACACTACTCAATCCCTCCCAGCTACACAGCCATCCTTAAATGCCTGGAGGGCTGTGGTTAAAGATGGCAAATAGGCACATGGAAGCTCAGCAATCTCTGAAAGCAGAGTAACATTTGTGCCACTTGGAATATGTTCTGTGGTTTTTCTCTATTAAAAAACCCATGTTGTCCCAGCTGAGAAGGTGAACAGACATGGAGACTTGGAGAACAAGAGATCAAGACTCCAGCTCTGTGCCATGCTGCCAGGAGGCTTTTATGATTTAGGATTGTACTCAAGCTACTCAACACAAGGCCTCTCCTGGGTGCTGGGATTTCATTTGTGATTGCCCTAAAGAGCCAGAACTCAACAGGCTCAGAACACCACTCAGTCACTGTCAGAACACCAGAGATCTGAGGCCTGAGTTTTGAGGCAGGTGCTGTGTATGGTCTTTAGGGCTGCCCATGATATAGAGAAAATGTTTTCTGTAAAAGTTAACTTGGCATCTGAATGTCTGTAGCATCTTCCTCTCTTTTGTACTACAACAAACTCTAACAGAGCATCCACATCGGAGGCCAAGGATACTCAGGAACCTGATTTACAAATTCTACACAGTGTGAGGTCAAACACATTGAGTATTCAGAAGCTAGAAAATAGCAATAAATCAAAAAATAGTTTACCCAAACAAAAAAACCAACCCAAAAACCCACCAAAACCCAGCCACCTCTACTCTTGCCTTTATCAGGACTGGAATTTAGATAATCTGATATTCCCTGCCATGCTTTTGACTGCCACTGGATCACTACCATGTGTGTGAAGTCAGCTGAGATCCAGACATGTCTTCCTGCCTATGGAAATTCAGCATTACCTTGTCTCTTTTCTCCCCTGATGAAGTTCAAGCATTTAGACTAATGTCTCAAACATTCATTTGCTGAAATAGATCTGATAAATCCAAGCTTCTAATACAGCTTTGCCATGTTCTGCTTCAGATTCTTCAACCACTGTCACCAAGACTTCAACCAGTCTTAGTTCCATTTCCCCCAGTGGCATTAAAGACATTTACTTCCATAGAGTGTTTTATGCTGAATTTAGCTAAAAAGAATGCAGCTATGACAGATTTGAGGTATCTGTGGCTACAATAGTTTAATTCCTCAATTACTTCTTCAACTGAGCAGTTCCATGCACTAAAACTGTCAGGTTCACAATGGAGATATAAGCAAGACCTCTGCCAAAAATCTGACAGACTGATTATTTACACATTTTTAGAAATGCCTTGTCACAAGACCTCAGTTTGAAGTCTCAGACTTTGACTCTTAGCCCAAAGGGATCTCCTGCTGGCTTTACTTCTCAAAACAAATACAAATGCTTCCTATTCATAGGAACAGCTCTATTTCAATAAATTCAGGTTTGCTTTAGCTAAAGTGCACTATTACTTCCAGTTGGCCATTGCAAGCTGTCTCTGCACTAAGGATATGTAAGGGATCACTACCCATTTGGATGAAAATTCTGCTTTTCCCAGTGTTTTGCCCTTGTTTCCAACCATTGCTCTGCTGTGCCCTGGTGCCACTGAAATCCAGCACAGGAAGCCTGTAAACCACATCTCACTTTACAGGTGTGTTCTCCTCACCTGTCATCTCCAGGAATCTCACAAGTTTAACACAGGGCTGCTCAGAACCTGGAGCAAGACTGGGAGGACAGATTCTGTTTGCAGTGATAGTTAAAGCTGGGAATGTGGTCTGCAAACGTTTCTGGAATTCTTGCACAGACCAGCTGGCTGGTGCCTCATGGGGTACTTGGCAGTCACAGATCCTATTGAGACCTCAACACCACAAGTAAGTGGGTGGGAGTGAGGGCTGTCAGGAAACTGGGTCTCTATGGAATGCAATCCAACTCTGTCCCTTTTGAGGGAAGCACACTGTGGCATTGAAACAGAAGGACAGCACTATTTACTAACCCACAGCAGTAACATCCTGGGTTTTCTTTCTTTCTTTCTTTCCCAGTCTCTGAACCAGACTGAAATATTTGCAAGACCCTTTGCAAGAGCTGATGAAACCTAGCTCCAGATGGGACAGCTACAAGCTGATGTATTTGAAAAATAAACTTGTACTAGAAAATGCTTATCTTTGGATATTGCAGCAAGGGGACACATATATGGTATGAATTTACATTGAGATCAAACCCAGGGGATCCTACCTACACTCACATCAACAGCCCCTGACTTACATGGACAGAATGCCAGTGTTTGTTTAGTCTTGGTGGGCAGCAAAGCCACCAGTTGCTGACAGGTGACACTGAGGGGCATCTGTGTTCAGGTGTTAAATTCCCTGCTTTACCCTGAGCACCTGAATTCCAGGGTTTGTTCTCGTGTGTGTACTAAGAAAAGCCTTTTTTAAGCTACTTGTCAGCAATCTTACAGCACCTCTAATGGTTTACAATATCAGCAAACTGAAGGCAAATCTCTCAAGTCTTTGACAAGCAACCAACTACCACCTTATTTTGTACCATTATATTCAAAGCCTTATAGAAACAAGTAGTCACACATTCATTTTGGTCTCTGGATTCTCGTATAAAGATTTTTAATATATTTTGTTTGAAAAGTGTGATAAAACCCAATTAAATGTATTTGCTTTTAGCTTCAGAAGAGATGATGATGTGCCATTTTTTCTAAGCTTGCTGGTGAGCAGAGGGAGCAGACATGTAGTTTCACAAAAGCAAATTTAGTCCAAATCAAACAACTCAAGCAGAAAAATAAATTATGAGCTTATCCTCCTCTAAGAAAAGAAAAAGATGGAAACACATTTTTGGCAGCATAACAACATTAGCTGGAGAACATTAAATAATGAGCTGGCAGTGGTGAGCTTTTGATTCAACTTCTTTGCTGTGAACGAGTTTTGCATTGCAAAGCAGGTTTGTAAAATTTAACTGCATTTTCACATTATAATTTTTTTTTTTATGTTGAGTATCTCAAAATTAGCTGGGCCTTCTGGAATGCTGCTGCATACTGGCAAAATAAAAAGTGAAGGCTTTCAAAAGATACAAATGGGAGTTGAACACCCAAGTCCTGACCTTCAGGATGGCTTTCGATGGGAACCAAGTATTTAACTACTATTTATGTAAGAAAATTTAAAGCATTTAAAGCACAGCTTTAAGAGATACCCACCTGCAGGTGTATCCAGGTGCCCAGGCCATGGACATACAGTCACTCCAGTCCCCTCCCCAGCTGCTTGTCCCGTCTCTGGCTTTTACTGCAGTAAGGTATCACATATAAGCATATTCTAATGCTTTCCTGACAAAATGATCAGTGGAATAAAAACACAGTTCCAATTATTCCAATGGATTTGTGTTAGCAATGTCATTGAGATGTGCATGGCACCACACCCAAGAGGAAACTGCCTCCAACAGGGAATGGTGACAGCAGATGGACCATGCTAGAAAAAAACCCTCTTCAACCTGGCCCAGGAAGAGGCATGCACAAATACAGCTTTATTTATGCACTGCTGCTTCCAGACCAGGGGAATGGGCAGCTCCAGGAACACTCCTTGCAAGGCAGTCAGATCTGGATGCAGAACGGTCAAACACAACTTCCCAGTCTGAAAACTGGAATGCTCAGATGCTCATGTAAGGAAAAGAAGGCTCTGTTCCCTTCAATCTACAGCTTCTTCCCTTTCACTACTGTGAAGGTCACAGTAGTGACCCCTATGACAAGAAAATATTCAAAGCTGAAGTCACAGCTCCCCTTCAGAACAGTGTGCTTGATGCAACAAAATTCATACTTTTTTATACTTGTTCTCCGAGTCTACTTATATTTTAACTTCAGGACCATTAAAGTTTTGTGTGGTCATTTTAAAAAAATCTGCTTTTCATTTTACATTGTGGTGATAGTTCTTTACATTTTGCAACAAGAAACCAAAAGTTTCTCCAGCAGTTCTATTAAGAAAAATCCTTACAAGTAATACAGCTGATCTGATTAAGCTTGACTAAGATTAAGGAAGCAAGCCAGCCTTCCAACCAAGATTTGGAAAGAAGCCTATAAACAGTCTGAATATTCATCCATTCAGCTGCTTCACTTCTCCCTCCCTGCAAGCCCATCCCATGGAGTTGTCCTGTGTCCGTACCAGACACGATGCCTTTCAAATATTTTTGGTTACTTCTCACTCTCAGACTCCTCGGCCACATCCCTGCTAATGTTCCTGCATAGAAGATGTCCTTAAAAGTGTCTGACTTAGAGGAGCATAGCAGGGAAATGTGTGGAGAACTGATGACAGTGCATTGCCTCAGACAAAAGCCAGTCCTGTTCCGAAATGTTGTGTTAAGAAAACAAAGATTATTTCCAATGTGCTCACTTATTACAGACCCTGAAGCAATTCCTGCTTATTATTATATCAAAATATCCCTCTGTCTTTGTCTCAGAATAGGGGCAAAAATGCAAAAGGTTTTTATTTGCAAAATTTCAACTGAATAATGACAAAGAAAAATCCTTACTGAAAGCAGTCCAGCACTACAGTCACAGAACTGCTACTTATTTGGATTTTGTATGGTTTCAATGATAAACTAACTTCACTTCATGTAGAAAATAATCTCAAAGCATGAGTATAGGAATTAGATGTCATGACAAAAATATTCATAAACTGTTAAACATCAAAGGATTTACCTCAGCTTCATAGGATTTCCCAATTCCCCAAACAATCAAAACAAAATTCTAATAATAAAAAGGAAAATTAACTATGATTTGGCTTATTTAATTAATTGACTGCTATGCACCTATAATATTTTTCCCCATTTGGTCTTGTCAATTTAATGGCTTCACTTATGCAAGACTTGTGTTAGGACTTGCAGTTGGTTGGGTGAAAGTACCTTACGTGAGGGCACAACGTAACAGCCTGAGGGACAGAGAATGCTGGCATAAATTAAGTTGCACTTAGGCAGCTCTAATTTAAAGGCTCTCTGAGCCCAAGATGTATAATCCCTTTTGAATGAAACAAACTCTCCTCTAGAAGAATCCAAGAAACCACTCTAAGTACAGTATCCAGAGAAGGCCCTTCTGAAATTAGCAGAAAGCTATTTCTGTCAAAGGGAAAGGTAAGAGACAGCTTTTTGTGGTTCACTAAAATACCTGTAAATCTATTTCTGTTTGGCATCGAGAGTAGTGCAAAAGAAGACATTTTTTTCTTTTTAATATGAATCAGTGATTTAGCTGTTCCTGTAGAGAGTTTTTTCCCCCACAGGAAGAGCTTTCCCCACCCCCCACGACTCCTTCTGTTGGCATTAGCCTCAATCAGTACAGTGCAGTCACCTGGTTTATGAATTATATAGTTCCCAGCAGGAAATAATGGGAAATGGAAAAGTTTCTCAGGAAAAGAAAAAACAGAAAAAAAAAAAAGGAAAAAAAGGGGAGAACAACAACTCAGCTTTTTCTGTAACAGTGATGAAATCTGTAATAAAGACCAGCTGCCAGTGAGTTATTTTATTATCAGGCAGATCAATTGAATGCACCTTAAGTTCCACACACGTTGTTATTTATATCCACAGCCTGTCAGTGCATGGCTAATTCCCACTGAGAGGAGAACGTGATTTAGTGGTGGCTGTGCACAGCTGCAGAGCCAGGAATGGAAGTGTTGACTCTCCCATGACTTTAAACAACCCCTCCACTGAAGGACTCTGTAGGTTTGAAGGTCAGACACACACAACGCAGTAACATCAGGACAACAGTTCCCCAAAGTTACAGAAGCAATCGCAGGTGAGCAGCAATGAAGGAGAACTAAAAACCACTGGAATATTTTTTCAGGATAGCCTTACTCTGTGCTGCTGGAAGAGCAGTAGTAGGCTGGCATGATGGCATCAAATGAGAAAGATTCATTTAGGCAGGGTAGGAGGGCAGAATCAGGCCCACAGAAGCATGCAAGCAAAAATATTACAAAGTTGATTTCAATGGTGTCATAATTTCATGTATAACCGAAAGGAAATTTAGTGTCTATAGAGCCATAGAAAAACTTTGTACAGAATGCATGAGTCAGTGCTGCAAACCAGCAATTGAGAGCCAAGATACAGCAAAAACAATCCAAGAGAGTCAGTCTGAACTAATTGCTGGGGTGCACAGAAGCTGGGCCAGCTGTGCTATTTGCTAACTGTAAGACACAATAGCTGGCTGATTATTCAGCTTGTTTGTACAAATATGATGAACTGTTTTAAAATAAAAATAAGACAGCATTTTTACTACGCAAATCCAAGAACAAGGCAACCCAGGCCACTTCTCCATATGCAAAGTTGCTACTCAAAAGTAAAAGAAAACCAACAGAAAAAGGGAAATCAAGGAAACTCTCTCCAGTAGAAAGTACCTGAGACAAGTGACTCTTTAGAGGGCTGTTGGCACTTATTGTCACTGGTGATATCAGTTTCCACAGACTCTTGCTAGGACAGTAAATTAGAGCAGTTTCAACACAAGAAAGCCAGGTTTTGAGGCAACCTCCCAGTGGAACAAGTAACCTAATTAGTTTAAAGATGAAGCCTGGTAGAGTTATGAATGGTATAAGCCACAAGCTCCCACAAGGACCTGGATTTAACCACACAGGAATCCCTGTTTGGTCCTGCATTGCTAAGTGAGAGGGAAATAATTTATGTGCCTGTAGGTGCTTTGGTTGCTATTCAAGCCTTGCACAAAAGTCACAGAACAGTAACAATACAGGTTTATATCAGGCTGGCTCAGTGGCAATGGCCTTCTGGGGAGCTGGGCAAGGATAGGTTCTGAACTGGAAAAAATGACTTATCTTGCCAGTGGTCTTTAAGCTCCTACTGTGTAGTCCTCTGCCATCATTCCCAGGCCACTTTTAAGCCATAAACCACCTGCAAATCACACTGTTTCTCAGTAGTAATACTAAATCTGCACATTAAGGTCTCGCTTCTGCAAATTTTATAACTCCTTGGGAGGTGCATTATGATCTATCTAAACAGCAGTGCCACAGACAGCACAACAAGGTATTGGACACTTTCATGTCATAAACAACTTACCCAAATTTACCAGGTTTATCAACCACAAAAATTATCCTTAATACCAACCTGTACAGAAAATATCATCAATGGAACTTTACTAGAAGTGTGACCTACTAAAGATTCTCTCTTTCAAGTCATATCCACTTCCAAACGTTTATCACCTGTGAAGAAAACATGTTATAAACGTGTGAAGAAAAACACTAACATCTCTATACACTGATAGAGCTTTATCCAGGCTATTCAAGACCTGAGTCTTGGCTTTGTTGTTTTTTGTTAGAATTCCCACTCTGAATGATGTTTTTATATTGACTAGAACACCTCTTTCTAGTGTCTTATGCCCTCATGTCTGGAGGGCAGTGACATTTCAGACAGAGCTCTGCAAATGGACTCTGTAGGGAGTACAGGAGATAGTTCACTTGATTTGTTAATTCTACAACTTGCTAGGTGCCAAATACATTTTGAACAGCATGGGTCAAGCTTTTCTGATTGACAGTTAGGTTGAAATAATCAGAAACTACAAATACAGAATGAGCCTCAATCATAATAAGCTCAACAAAATGTTACACATAGTCACCTTAAAAAAGAAGTAATTCTCATAATGTTTCACATACTGAGAGAAAGTATGAGCAAGCTCAAACATACTTCCTTTCCTGTCCTATGGGACTCCAGATGTTATTTATGAATGTGAATTTATGTGGCACTCCTGTTCTCTAAGTGCTATGACCCATTCATGGTTTACTGTCAGTGACCCTACTGTGCTGCACATAATTCTGGCTGTAAGATATTAACATTATCTTTAACCTTCAAAGTGCTTTCTTAAGCAATATCAAACTTTTCACCATATTAGAGACTTTCTGTTCATGTTAGGAGTTACTTGATTAATTGTAAACAAGGAAATAATTAACATAAATTAATCTTTTAGGCATTAATGTAATTTTACCTTCATTAATTCTGACTTCCACTAACCTGGAAAAGCTGAAGTGGGGGGTCCACAGAGGGGTGGAAATACAGCTGGGAGAACAATGACTGGAATTGCTTTAGCTGGTATGCAATTCCCAAAACACCACACCACTGTTTCTGCACTGAAATTCTTATGACTAGAAAAACAGTGGGAACTCCATGTTACTATATGAAAAAAAAGCTGCTTTTGGTTGAAAGGGGTAAAGTTGCATCATGAAAAGACACATTTGGGCCTGAACAAATTCTCCATTTTGCCCCCAGAGAGAAGTGCAGTCATTTACACCATGAATAGGAAGGTTGGCTGGCAGAAAAAGCACACTGTACACTGGATTAGATTTTCATAAACTTGCAAAACCATCAGTTTCCATAAGTGAAAATGGGTACTCTTCTGTAGCTCTGGTTTCAATGTTTTTTATCATCCTCAGTCCAGAGACCAGAAAAGCCAAGGTCAAGAACAAGCCCCCAGTTTCAGAGTTGAAAGTTCAGAATGACCTTTTCCAAAAATAGGCATCTTTTCACTAGTCCCTCTGGGTCTCCTGAACCTACACTGCTTTTTCACAAGGAACCACTTGGTAGCACTTCAAATTAACAAGCTAAATTACAACTCTGTTAATCAGATATTACAGGTAGAAATGCTTTTCTTCCCACTAACACTCCTGAATCTTCAAAATTTAAACCAAGAGAAAGCTAAATCAAGAATGTTTGACTACATAATTTTTCTCAATTGGTTTGCAGAAAATGAATTTGCATGCATTAATAGTAACCTAAAACATTCTGCATTAATTGGGGTCTGCTTAAAAGGCAGCTGACATTCCAAAGGTGCACATCTGTAGCTTGCACAAAGAGGTCCTGCTCATAGAATCACAGAAGGGTTTGGGTTGGAAGGGACCTCAAGGGCCATGTCACTCCAAACCCCTCTGCCATGGGCAGGGCCACCGCCCAGATTGTTCATGATTAACACTCCTCAATGTTACAGTGGTAAAATTCATCATAACCCAAATTCCCTCCAATCCAAAGTCCAAATAAACATAATTCCATGGAAGACTGCAGCTGAGATTTTTAATCATCTCATATTATGGCCATTTCATCAGTCCTTCCTGTAGAAACACCTCTAAACCTACTTATGCATAATCAACCATTTTGAGAACACTACTGCTAAATTGTTCTCTGCAGTGGCATGAGCTGATAATTCCTATTTCCTTATGCAAAGCTCAGCTGACTTATACCTCAATTCTTTTCCTTTTGTCTTTGCCTTTATTTCATGTAAGAGGGTGAATTAGCCAGGGTCAGAACGAAAAACACTGTCCAGTGGAGATGACCTGTCCATGGCAGGGGGGTTGGAACAGGATGAATTTAAGGCCCCTTCCAACCTAACCCATTTTATCCTTCTCTTATATATGGCCCACCTATTATTTTTCAGGGTGACTTAGCTGATATTCCACTCTTACCCTGCCTTTAGCAGAGACTGCCAGGCTTCTTGCTCAGTCCCAAGAATGCTGTTTAGTCTGCCAGCTCAGGATGGTTGTGGATGTTTCTGTTAAAAGCTTTTTTTGTAATGCCACTTCAGTTTTCTTGTAGAAAAACTGCTGTACTTAGATAATCCTGTTTTCTCCATCCATTACTGCTTTTATGATCAAAATCTACAACTGAAAGAAAAACACACACATCTAGTAAAGAGGTGCAGAGTCAAATTAGGAGGAGTTTTTGTTCCTTGTTAACAGTTTAAAGTCACCCTTTAACCCCCTTACTTTCATGTCTGGCTCAAGCAAAGAGGAGCAACACCCAGTACACCAAGAGGTCTGAGAATTGCTGCAGCTTTGTTCCATCTCCCCTCACAGCTGCATGTGGACAGGAGGCTGAGGAGAAACCAGGTGCTGGGAAAGCTCTCTACTCATTTTTCAGAACATGCAAACTGGAAAGGTGGGGTATGATTGAGTAAGGTGTATATACTGTGTAACACTGAATGCAGTTCAGAGCCTTGTCCATCCCAGGGACTTAAAGAAGCAGCAGTTGAAACTCCCTGCTTTCTCCAGATGCTGTTTCTTATTTCTTCTTCAGGAACAGGAAAGCATGGCAGATACTGCCACCACATGTTGCCAACTCTCCATTTGAGTAACAGGTTTTTCCACAGCTAGGAATGAATAAAGCTCAAAGTTTCACAAAGATTCATCTTTCTTGAGCTATTTGGAAGAAGGGGGATGGTCACATAGTTTTGTCTTTTCTGGTAAGTCAGAATTCTTATGCTTCTACTCACCTTTCAGCACCTTTCCATATCTGTCATCTCTAAAAATCCCATCCCTCCCAAATTAATTCTGATCACCTTTCTGTGGAGGGTGAGATAACTGACAGCCCCAGTGAAAAGCTGATCCTGTCCATAGAAATATCCCATCATACCTGACAACCACTCCAGTGTCCCTGCCCTGCCATAAAGGAAACAGTCTTTCACCCTGGGAAAGAAGGTGCTGGGAAGAAAGTTTAGTTCTGGCTGCCCTGAGCTCTGGGGAATGCTGGCTCTAACTAGTTCAGTCTGGTGTGTCCAAATGTGTATGTGGTTTTAAAGGTCTAAGCTGCTCCTGCTCAAGAGGCAATATTCCATTTACATCCCAGCTATAAAGTCTTGGCAATGGTCTCCTCAGTTTATAACAATTAGGAACTAGGGCAGGTATTCTTCTCCCTAATGGGGAAAGGTCAATATTTTTTATACTGGTTTTGTGGTGGTTTAAGTATTGCAAAGAAAGCACTTTAAACCTTTGTCTGTTGCCTGAATGAATTAAGGAATAATATTGGACCACCCTACACGCAGAGCTGAATGACTGTAGTTTTTCAGTATTTCCCCTCAAGCAGTCTCTCTGGAAAACGTGTCAATGGTAATAGATCATTCTTGTTTCAAGTAATTCAAAGCAAATTTCCAAGTCTCTAAGCATATCCAGCATGAATCTAGCTGGAGCTCCCCAAATCAACTTGCAAGTCACTGCAAAGGCCAGAAACATTTACAGTGGCAGTGCAGGATAGCAAAACACTAAACTTTTGCTGCTAACTGCACTCTGGAAGAGACAGAATAAAAAGAAATACCTCCAGAACTGACAATAAAAGCAACTGAGAACTATCATGAAAATTTACCAGCTTAGAAACAAAGTCTGGTTGCCTGCCTTTAGCAGCCAGAGGAAAAAAGAATGGTATTTGCACATCATTAAGAATTTTCTGCAGGAAGCAGCATTTGTGGATAGTGAAAGTCTTAACAGCAGGATCTGTCTTCAGCTATTTCCAGGGAATGAGGAAGGAAACTCTTCCCCAAGCAGACCTTGCTCGTGGATAGACTGAAGGAGAATACACTGAGACTTCTCACAGAATTCCTTGATGAATGACCCATTTCTGGGAACAGATTTACAATTACTGGACTTTCTTAGAACAGTTATTTTTTCAGCATTCACTTCCTTTTCCTATCCAAAGGATAAATACAGAAACTGGGGAGCACCTTCTCTCAGGAGGTGTGCTCTCCCTTCAGCATTCATACCCAAAAGGCTCTTGCTGGTAATCTTTCAGCCAAAATCTATCCTGAGCAAATATCAAACAGTCCTAGGAGAACTGGCCTTTTCTCTTTAGAGGAAAGTGACCTGAGCTCACAGAAACATTTCTGCTGCATTCTTGTGGAGGTCTTGAGGAGCTAGAAACAACACAGAGTCTGACACGGCCCTGAAATGTATCCATAATATTACCTTCTCAATGGAAGAATCAAGCACAGCTAAACTGGGATAAAAATCCTGCAAAGTTGTACTTGGAGAGCTTTTTTCCCTTGGGTGAGAGCTGCTGAGAAAGGGGACACCTTTTCCATTTAAAAGTACTGTTACACATCTAACACAAAATCAGAAAAACATTAATAAAACCAAACCAAATCACATTACCTACTCACTTCTTCCACTCTATCTTTACCTGTTTCTTCTTGTTATGGCAAGGATACTGCTTTCTACTGCTCTTACTCAGATGTGTCCAACTTCCAGATTTTAATGTTTTCTCAGCCTGAAACTTGGCGGGGACAGCTTTTCACCAAGCTCCCTTGAAAGCTTTACAATGCCCACACACTTCCCCCAGTCAGTACCCCAAATCCTTGCTCAGTGCAGAAACTCTCCCTCACTACATGCAAAGAGGAATGCACCAGGATGAACCAGCCCAGAACATTCCCTATGAAAGCCACATATTCTCTCCTAACATCTCAGCATATGACAGTGTCAATCTGCCTGTCCTCAGACAATGACAAATGTAATGCTGCCAGAAATGCATCATGAAGCACTGGACCAAGACACATTCAGATCAGCAGTGTAGTAACTTATATTGTTCAGTTACAATAATGAACTGCTTGAAGATATCCATATATAGAGAGAAAATAAATTTGACCACACCAAATGATTTTGACAATACCAAGACCAGTTTTTGTTGAAGTCTTCTTCAGAGGCCATCAAGAACTTGCAGTATTCACCAGCAATCCAACAATGCCCATTACAAAACACTTGCTCTTTTAGCCAAGATCTTACCCATAATTCCACAAAACCCCCATACAGATTGGCTCTCCTGCATATACTTCATGTGAAACACAGCTGATCACAGCTTATCTTCAGCTTATTTTAACACCAGCAACTCTTGCTTACTGCTCAGTTACCTTTATGTCAATAACATACTTTGCAAAAGAGGGACATACTCTAGGACTCTGCTACAGACACAAGTCTATAGTTTTCCCATTTAATTGTATTCCCTTTTAAATACTGGTTCTATGTTATCTAGTCTCTAATTACAAGGCTACACTCCTACATTAAAGTATTTGCAGCCTCATTTGCAGACTCTATTTTGGAAGTTTGGGGGAATAACCAAGTCTCAAAACAGACAGATTTGCATTTTGGTTATACTCCAGACAATTCCTAACATGCACATCTTCAGTCCCATCCCCAGTGTCTGCTACAGAGCAGGATTAGGAAAAGCTACCAACTTTCAAACAGCCACAGATAATGGAGGAAACATTGCCTTTGTAGAGGTTTACCTGAATTACCAGCATTTCACCATCTTGAGCTTGTCTTGGAAAGCCTCAACTTCACACAACCTCATCAGTGAGGTGTCTGCAGTAGTGAGTCCAGCCTTAGGAGCATCCCTTGAAATATTCCATCTACACAAACAGAAGATCCTGTGCTCCAATTTGCCTTTCACAGTTCAAGACACCATTTTGTTTGCATCAATTTGCTCATGACAACTGGATTCCAGTCCTGGCATTTCCTGCCTCTTACAGAAGCTGTGCAGGAAGATAAGGATGCTCTGAGTCAGCACAGAGCATAGTGGCTGAGCAGCACATACAAGATGAGGGGAGTGTTTGTCCTTGGAAGTACATTTTATTTTAGTGCAAGTGCATTATCAAATTTAAGGGCTTTCCTTTGAGAGACATCATTGTCAAGCCTCACGTGCTTTCAGGCTGCCTCTCTGTCAGACTGCGCTGCTGCATTAGTGCCAAGTCATAACCAATTAGCACTTTAAATACACCTTCATCTTACACACAACCTTTTTGACCATGGCAAGCTCAACATAACCCCTCTAGCAGAAGGGCCTGTAAAGCAGCATCAACTTCAAAACATCTCCACAGACTTACCCTGAGTTCTGTCCTGCCAAAATGCCTCCTTGGCAGGGTAGAAGTGAAAGATCAACTACAGACAATTACAGCTATGCCAGTTAGTGGCATAATTTCAGATGTGTCAGGGATAAGCACACTGGTTGCCTGTACTGGTTCCAGAGGACTGACTGCCTCTAAGTCTGGCTGGCCTGGGAGCTAGAAAGTGTGGCAAGGTAAGGCAATTCACAGTAACATGTACTAAAAGAAAAAAAGCTATCACAGATGTGCTGAGTTAATGCAAATGTTGAAGTAGTTCTGAATAGCTGAAAGAATCAAATCAGAGACATCAAACCTGCCTCTGTTTTAGAGGCTGTAAAGACTCAGCTCTGGAACACACACTGAGGGGGAAAAACAGCAGTCACCAAACCAACCTCGTGTATGCATCTGTGAGGAAGCTCAGAACGGACTTCAGATCAAACACCAACTATCACAGGAAAAACAATATCAACATTTAACAATGTGTCAGGTTCAAGGACTTGGTTATAACCTCACATGCAATAACTCTGAGCACTTTAAGGAATTATGGCCATTCAGTTTTGTCAGTAGTGGCTTGTGCTAGCTGGCACTTCAAGTGGACACAAGTTCTGTGGCCTCCAGCTCCTGAATCTCAGTTGACAGACAGGATCACTTGGTTCTGCAGAGGTAACTGTGTTCCACTCCAACTGCACCAACACATACTACTAGTTTAAGTGATCCATGAATCCCTCCAAAAAGGCCGTACTAAAGGTACAATACACACACCTTGTTTTCAGCTACTATAAACTGGCACAAGATAAAGTGATTCACTGGGTTAATGAATTTTTCATTTTTAATCACAACTGTGCAGGCACTGGTATGTATCAATAATAGAAAAATTAAAAGGTTAAAAACAGTGTACAGTTTAGCACAGCAGGCAACATTTGAATAGAAGCACATAATTTTAATTTGCTTTGAAGTTTAAAGCAATCCAAACAAAAAGTTAACTATATAAATACAGAGTAAATGCACATAGTTTACAGCCAACTACATGTATGCAAGAATAACAGCAAACCTCACATGAGTACTGAAGTATTCTCAATTTGTCATCTGTGAGTGTTTAGCTATGACTCTGAGGGCATAGTTATGTTCACATATGCAGGGTAGGCAGACTCTTAAATAGAAGAACTGAAAAAACTTTCATAACTCAGTTTTAACAGACAGGAAGTTGAAAAACGTAGTACATTTACCTAGGCACACTTCAGCATTCAGCTTGTTTTCCAAATCTGAACAGTTTAAACAGGAAGCAACATTTATAAAGGCTCTCCACTCTTGATTCTGGAAGCATTCTTTTACAATGCTGCAGTCTGAGGAATGTTGCATATGTGTAAGAAAAACAGACTAGCAGAAACTGTCATTAACAAACAAACAATCCGCTGTCATTAACACCTCAATCAGCAAGGGAAGATGCGGAGTGCGTTACGTAAACAGAGATTGGGGCAGTGTTAATGGATAAGTGGACAGGCGATGTCTCAGTTACAACTACAACAACCAAAAAATTCCACAGCTCCCTCGTGTAAGCCCACCTCCAACCAGGCAGAGCAGAAACTGGCCATCCCCAGCGGACCTCCGCCTGTTCCCAGCCAGCACTGCAGGGCCAGGAGGGGCTCAGGGCCGGCATTCCCGGACTTTTCCACGGCTTTTCCTGCCGTGACTCCCGCGGGGGGCGCGCCGCCTGCCGGCCTCGGCTCTGAGCACAGCCACGGAATGAGCAACGAATTCATTACTCGGAGCTCTTCACACATCCTTTCCTCTAGCACACACAAGTGGGACATAAATACATGACATCCAAATGCAAATCAAGATGACCAAGTTTAAATGCACTGCTTTCACCTCTGTAGTTAAAGATTTTATTGAAGGAAGCATCTGGTTATTCCTCTTGAGTTTTTATAATAAATATCAAGAAAACGATATAAATAATTTAAAGATCTTTGGGAAATATATCAGAGGTACTTTTGTGTGTACTTGTAGTTTAATGAAAAATCCCAAGAAATTCTGGGGTTATGTTTGGTTATGCAAAGGAAGCCAAAACTATCACCCCTGAAGTTTAAAACAAAGCTGGAACACCCTTTAAAGAGGTGGAGTAATAAGCTGATTGTCTGCTTTTAGCTGTTATCTCCCATATTCAACTGTACTTGTTAAAATGTCCTGCTTATCAACTCCAGGGGCTCTGCTCTTATACCCAGAGAAGGCACACACTTGTACCCAGGGAATAGCCAGGAATGGGAGACCAACAGAACCAAGGGACAACGTATTCAAACAGAGGAGGGAACCTCTCATGAAGCCTAGGTTACTCCAAGAGTTCACTGTATTCATGAACTCCAAAGCTGAATATGGTCTTTGCCAATTTAAGTTTTGGCTACAACTGAGTAATCTAGATAATCTGAAGAGTGACCCACTTTCTACATCACAAGAATTACAGTAAGTCACTATTCCAGCATTTATTTGTCTGAACAAAAGCATCACATCAAGTCTTAGGTCAGCCAAAAACACTCCAGTCTTTTCCTAGAGAGATCGCTAGAAAAAGCCACTTTAAAACACATTTAAGCACTCCTTTCACTTTGCAACAATCAAGTTCACCATGGTCACCCCTCAGACCATGCTATGTCTTTAAAAAGGGAACATTTTCCAAGTAGGGAGTCAATACAGCACTGCAAGATCAATGTACTTACTGTGGGCTGCTTTTAGCAAATGAGCAAATTAATACAGAGAATTACATGAAATACTCAAACACTTTGACTGTGTGGAGAACACAGCAAGGGTCAAAATAAAAGGAAAGCAAACGAGAAAAACCCAGACTGATTGTTCTGCAAACTTTGAGGTTTTACATGGAGCCTACAGAACCACTGCCACAGAGATGCTATGGATTTACAGCATAAACTCCTGCACAGCTTACACAGAAATCAAACCACCTGCTTTGTTTAAAGCCAAACTGCATGTTTCAAACACTGTTTGATTCCAGATAATCAGTAAGAGGAAGAAAAGTCCTAAGCCCTAAGAAGGCCACAAAGTGCATAAGAAGTCATTCTTAAAATAAAGCCATTGCACATGATGCACAGTTCAAGTGTACTGAAGTACCACACTGGAAGAGCTGAGAGCACAGTTCTGTCCATGCCAGTGTAGCAGCATTTATATGGAGAAAGCTATTGACCCCAATTTATAAATGATCATCTTCCTCATAAGGATAATGGATGCAGACTAAGATACCTGTCTGGAAAGCTGTAAAAATTCCTGTAACATGAAACTGCTTGACACTCCAGTTGTATGATATTGGAAAATTCTGTAATTTATGACAGAATAAACCAGCTAAGCCTCACTGCTGAATGCAAGGCATTATTTTGCAATTGGCCTACAGAACAAAACCAATGCCTGAATAATCAGACAATGTGGAGGACAAGGTTATAGCTCATGTACTGAGCTCAAGCTGACAGAAGTGATACAGCAATTATCAGGGGGAAAGCTTTCAAGAAAATATCATTTACAATTTCTCCATCCTTCTCCACAGACCCTGTCTGCACTGACAAGATGTATCACAACTTCAACTGGTTTCAGCTTTCTGGTCACCCTAGCCATGGTGATGTGTGTTCTCCCCCAGTACTCCCATATAAATACTGGTAGTCCAAGGCAGGATTTGCCAGATACTTAAGGGTAATACAGCTTGTGCTTAGGCAGCATGAAACAGTGAATCCTGTCTTCACAAATGGGAGGCTGGACTAGTTGAGATTTCTCATCACATTTCAAATCCTTAAAAAGCTATAAAGTAGCATTCAGCAACTTCTTCCTTAGCTGTATGAGTGACCTGAACAGGTTGGCAAGTAAAACTAATGATACAAGACAACATTTCATAGGCCTCTCTCACTTGAGAAAAGTTCCAGAAAATAAAAAGGATGATGCAGAAAGACCAGAAGTCCACATACACCAACATTAACAGACTGATAACCTGAAGAGTTAACAATCAGACCCTCTCTCACAAACCTACAACACTGCTCAAAAGTCAAGGAAAATAAAAAAAGAACAACCAAAACCAAAAAGCTACAACAGGTATCACCTTCTGTAGTGAAGAAATAACTGTTCTAGGTCCCTGCACCATATTTTGTCTTGAGGTAGCAACATGGAAAACTTTACACACTCACCACTACCTCAGTCTCTTTATAAATCTTCAGAGCAACTAAATGGAAGTTTCAGGTATAGAAAGCTACAAAAGTACTGTCTTGCCCATTCCTCCAACAGGTTACTATGCAGTAAAACAGAACAAAATGATATAGTTGAGAGCAATCGCTAAGAGAAGGTAACAGGACTGCCCAGGAACATCTTTCATGTCCCCTCCCTCACCCATTGGGTCTCTGAAGATGACTCAGTGGCTTTGTCTAGATTAGCAGATGAAAAGAAAAGAGTAATTCTGAATTAAGAGATGTATGAAGGCATTCCCTAAGGGGTAGTTCCCATTTGTCACATTGACATGAGACCACACAATAAAGGCAGCAAAATTATTCAGAGTTGCCCACAATCAACCTTCTGTTTTGTCCACAGCTGCTCGTTCCTGATCCAACGTTCCTTTTGCCCACCACATTGGCATTGACATTCAGTGGTCCACTCCAGTCCTTCCATCTTCCACCTTCTTCCACCTTGTCACAGTGCTATCCATCGAGTAAGTAGACTACAACTTCATAGGTGGACATCATGATAGCAGTGTTTGGAATCTGTCTGATCAGGTGTGTGGTTAACCCTCGGTAAAGGGAGCCATACCCTTCCTCTCGCACAAGCAAAGAGAGTGTCTGGAAGAAAGATCTGTATTTTGTTCCCTCTTCTCTTAGTCTTGTTCGTACAACCTCTGCACAAAGAAAACCAGTGGAAAAAAAGAAAAATTGAGTGATTACATTCATCACTTTTCATTTTTTCCCAGCAACTGATCAGGGATTTTTACACAGAAATGCCCCTCCCAAGCTCTCAATCTCACAACTCCTCTTTAACAGAAGGAGGAAGATGAACAGAGTAGCAAACTAAGTATGTGTAAGAAAAGAGCAAGTATTAGATATCTGACTAAACAAGGCAAATTGATTTGCTTAGCTACAATCCATAAGAGGACGGTTGCTTGGGCTTGCATTTTACCTCAGAAATTGACATTGGTTCAGTACTCAGTTCATTAACAAACAATATACACACAACTACTTTGCAGGAAGATCAAGTGCAACTGACACACAAACTAGACAGCCTGTTTTCCTAGAAGGGGGACAAGAACTTGCTGGCACATTATAGAAAATTGTTGAGTATATGGAAAGATTCCAACTAAAAGTATCTCTTTGAGTACCTTGGGCCATACCCTGGCAAATCCCTTGGCAAAATAAACATCGCGCAAGAAAAGGTCATGCTGGACATCCACTGTAAAGCACTTCCATTTCTGAATACTACACTCACGCTGACCTGCTAAATCTGATGTTTAGACAGAACAGTATTTCTTGAGCAAGTAAACCAAAGTTGGCTACAAATCTCACTGAGAAGACTCCCTTTGATGGAGCTGACTCAGGGCCTCAGCTGCACATGTCCCACTTACCATGGGGATATGCTATTGATGTTGCACATGTTTTGGAAGTGGCAGCAGCCATCATCATGCGAACAAAGTCCGATGCTTCTTTTGCTGATTCATCCTCACTGTCCATGGCAGAAGCAGTCTTATACTCCAGTAATCTTTTCTTAATACTCTCATAAATGACAAAGTGAATGACAGTCTCGGATATGCCAGCGTAGGACGCGGACATTCCCCGGTAAAAGCCTTTAAAGCCATCCAGGCGATAAACTTTGCGGACACACTCAAAAGCGCTCATTCGCTTTTCTCCACGATTCCTAAAAAGGAGAAAAGTCCAAATATCAACTGGTGCAGCCACTGAGACTGGAAAATAATTAAAACAGGTTTGTAGTGATAAGAAGACTTAGGAAATACCCAACACTGATGTTGAGGGGCTCCAAGTCACTGGACAGCCTCAAAGGCCTTCAGCACTAAACACAGGTAAAGCATTACACACAGTGCAAGCCAAACTTCACACAGCGACTAAAGAAAAAGTATCACAGAGAAATCTTGAGCAGCTTTAGGCCTCCCCTGCTCTCATGCAATAAAGGACTAAACTGCTGGGAAACAGACTCCCAAATGGGCTATCCATGTCAGCAACTCATGAGAAAAATGACCATTTCCTTTTCCATAATGGATTTGCCCTAATTGTTGCCTCAATAAAGGGCTGCACAGCATTCACTGGCTAAGAGTTGAAACAGCAGCCCTCAGCATTACAGCTCTCAGCAAACAACTGGCACAGCAACCAGTCCAACATTGGCAGCTGTTATTCGACTGAACTAAGCCTCTGCTGATGTCATGGAAAATGCTCATTAGACACACCTGTTTCAAGCAGTATTTGGCAAATGAAGTTTTATTCCCATTTTGAGCTTGCTCACTGAATTGAGTTGTGCATACTGAAGTAGTTAGAATACTGTACACAACTATGCAAACCCATGACAACCCTGCATGAGATGTGCTTCACTACAGCTGCAAGTGCAGGTATATGGATTGTGCCAGCAGAGGTCTGAGTGAGCAAGTCACAGAATAAAACAGCAGATAACTCATATGGACACATCATATGGCATCATACCAGTCCCTCCCTACAGGTTTAAATAGATGGGAATAAAGAGGTTTGTCTTCCTTTCTATTTGCATAAAATCCTACTTTCATTACAAGTTTCATAATAAACCATTTCTGTAGTCAATTCTATGATAAGTCCAAACAATTTATTTACTATCCCATGTTAGGACAATTCCTTTTTCTATCCATGAAAGGATTCTTTCCCTTTTTACAGGCTAGAACTCATTGTATGTAAAAAAAAAACAGCCACAAGAAAAAAAAAACCCTGAGGATGTTTAAAGCCTTTTTCTATAAACATTTGCTATAATACTGAATCCATATTTCAGGATTGTTTAGCTCAACAGTTAAAGAGAATGTATTACTGAATGAAAATGAAGGATATAGTTGGTAGAACATCATTTTAATGAAACTGTTAACCTTGTAATCCATTCCAAATTTGCTGGTCAGTCTACTACAGTGCCTCAAGCATGTCTCAGAATGGACTAAAAAAGAGAAGTGATAGTATAACTTAGAGAGATAAGCATTAACCTTCCAAATCCGAAATGCAGAATGTTTAAGATTTCATTCTGCTTTGGAGTGCACAACAGATTCAGAACACTTGAGTACAATCTTATCACAGCAGTGAGGTTTCCTATTGTCACTTTACCTTGCATCAAGCTGTAATCGTGTCTTTACCAACCAAATGGGGTTAGTTGTTGTGATCGCAGTAAAGCCTAAAAAATGTAAAAATAACAAAATTAGATGTGATAATATCACAAGAACAGCTGCATCTAAGTTTCAAACACACACAGTAAGGTACAGTGGATGCAAAAACTCGGACTATACTGATTTTTCTGAAGTCCCCACTTTACTGACATTTTGTGAATTCATACAGCCAATGAACACATAGATTTTTAATGTTACATTAATATTGAGTAAGTTTGACTCTCAGCAAGAGTTGCCCCATATAAAATAAGCCAAATTAAGCACAGTTCTCTGCCTATCTAATACCAACCCTGTTCTGACACCACAGAACAGCAATGCCAACTAGACAAATATCAGCCAATTGGGGAAAGAAGTCAGTAAGAATGCATTGCAGAGACAGCAATAGCAATTTGAGATGCTATAAAACATTGCCTCAATTTACTTTGTTACCTGAAATACAATCCGAGTTTAAAAGCATGCAGACTGAATAAATACTACTTTTGGTGCAGTTAAAAGGCATTTATTACTGTAAATTAAGAGACCTTTTAATACTGAACTATAAAGAACAGTTATATTCGAGTGCTAATCTTTTATTTAGTATTCAAAGCAGAGGTTGTTGGCTGGCCTTGGAATACTTTTACAAGCATATGAGTGTTTTAATTGTTAAGGTAAATACTATGACTTCTAACTATTCAGACAGACAGCCACTACTCAGGCTTGCATAAGGGTTGAGGGTTAAAGCTTTGATTTTCAGTCCACTAAAGAAAACAGAAAAGGAAACAAAAGAAAAAAGGACAAAAGAAAAAAAGAAAAAAAGAAGTAAGAATCACTCTTACTTCTGCACAACCGTGGAGAGAGAGAGAGAAAGCAGAGTGAAAAGTAGCTCTGAAAAAAAATAAAATTAAAAAAATTATCTCAAGCTGTAATACCACACATGCACCATCAATGAGGTGTCATGTCTGCAGGAGAGAACAGGAAAAGGGAAAAGCTGGAACATGGCCAGGCAAGAGATGATAAATTTAGACACTTGCTCTCTAAGTGACAGATATGGCTGGTATATAACTACAAAGACAAACTGCCCTCCTGCAAGGGGATGGACGGGGTGTGTGGGGAAGGACAGAGTTACCTTGTTCAGTGCATGGCTGGGGCACAGTACTTATCCAGCAACAGGCTGGATATCAATGATAAACTCCTTTATCAGATCACTAACAGCTCACAGAAGCAGATTTAGCAGAACTGGTTGCATACATGCTACTCCTGTTCAATCACAATCCAGGTTTACATTGCACACAAAGGTCTGCAATACTCAGAAATGCCAGGGGATCTTAACTGTTCTAAGGTTTGTGCCCACCCCCAAAGCTTTCACAGGTCATTATGGTTTTCAGGTCAAGTTCTAAAAACAAATTATCAGATTTTGGCAGCTGGTTTTCTACACCAAAAGAATAAAACCAGACTGGAGGCTTCTGTTCAATTTTCTGATTAAACAGATTTTTAAACTGACTCAAACTTCTTAACTAAGCAACTTCCTGGGGTAGATAAATAAAGGTTTGGAGTTGGCTTTCTTTTTTTCTGATTCACTAGTCATTTTTCCTATTATCTCAGCACTACTATTTTTCCTGTATCTCAGTACTTATATAACCATCATATGATGGAGTGAAATCCTAACAAGCCAAGAGTTCTCTCTCTATTTAATGGAGGTAAATAATGATGTAAAAACTCAAAACACTGGGGAACTACTCTGCCGTAACAGGGCATGGGATGTTTCTGAAACACCACATGTGCAAAAGAGGCTCTGTAGCTCAAGCAACCACAGCCTGTCTGACCTGTCACTTAATGTCACAGAAACTCCACTGATTCCAATAGCATCTGAGCCCGAGTTCAACTACACTGAAAGGAAATGACATTCTTGCATGTTTTTATTTCTTTACACTAGCACTAAAAGTTTTAATTTTGTTTAACTTCCAATCAGAACCTTTGTGGCATGAAGGGCACTAGGAAATGCATAGAACTGCAACAAAGTCTTTGAAATAAGGTAGGGAAAAATCACTTACTTTGCCCACCAACACATCTTCTAGGAAAGACTTCTCTAAAAACAAAAATTAGTTCTTAAGTCTCTCCTAGTTCTTAATTACAAGTGAACAAAGCCAAAAAGCCTTTCACACTCCTATTTAAGTTGCACATTTTGGAATTTTGTAACTCTTAGACTGTAACATTCAGTTTTTCTCCTTCATATTCAACTCAGAATAAGAGCATCTGCAAATCCTGAATCTGGAAGAGGCAATGCACAGGCACCATCAGTGGCAGTGGCTGAGTGACAGCAGTGATTGTTTCCACTCAGCAGCAGCCTGATACTTGTAGGCTGGCTGTGAAGAGCATATTGGAAATTTTCAGTGGAAAGTGGTTGGCACAGGATGCAGCCCCTTCTCCACTCACAACTGCACTCCTGGGGCACTCTAAGCATTATTTAAATGCAGCACCTCCAACAGTAGGATCAGACACTCAGCAACATGGCTGATATTTTTCCCCATGGCTGTCACAGGCCTAAGTTGACAGTTCAAACCAAAGTTTTCAAATGAAAGGGCTTTCAATAATTCAGGTTTCAAGATGAGATGACTACAGGCCAACTCTTACAGCTAATTTAACAAATGCAGTTAGTGAAGAAAAATTAAGAATTGAGTGATGCTGACACTAAGGAAAGCTCTCCAAAATATGAAACACACCATTTGGGATCCCTGAGAAGATAAACTTTGATTTTTAAATACAGAAAATCCGTAGCAGAAGTATTTGATAAAACAAACGCTGGGGGCTTTCAACAACTGCCATGAAGCTCCTTCAATTGTTTCATTTTTTCTTTTTAAAAGCCTCAATGATCTTTATAATACTTCACTGCCTATCAATGTGTTGCACCCTCAAGAAAGATCCCAGATTCATAACAAGTACAGATAAATTTGGAAATACTACAAACTCCTGTAGATTTATTTTATTGTATCCCAGTTTCACACAGAATTATCTCAACCTACTTTTTCAGCTATCCCAGTTACTGACAGGTAAGATCCCAGGTATTCCTATTATGCATCATATTTCAAAGGATAGGGTTGGTGCTTTTTAATCTATAAGCCAATGTAATTGATACAGACACATGTGAACATGAAATGATGAATTAAAATTTAAAAGTAGTAAAATAAAAACAAACCAAAAGAGTAAACAGAAAGAGACAGAAAGGATTACATACACATATTAAAAAAAGAAAAAGAAGAGAGGTCTTTGAAATAAATGTGACAGAATATCAGCTGCAGCATTTTAAAGGCAGCTCTGGAACACTGGGAAAAAAAAACCCCAAATGCCTTGCTTAACCCAGAAGGGGCTTTCAGTTAGCCAGAGCTAAGTACAGCAGCAGCTCTCAGTGAAAGGTATTTCCTACCTTTCCCTGAACAGCACCAAAAAAAAAAAACAACCCACTCTGTATAGAGTTAAGGAAAAGTGATGTCTTTGCACAATGCACATCATCTGAGTTCAAGCTAGAAGTGTCTTCCCCTTAGGTTGTTTATTCAATAGATATCACAAACCCAACGTGTGGTTCTTACACTAGAGGCTGCAAGAGACGCTCAGTTCAGTACTCACGAGGTTTAAGTTAGTCCATATTGCTGCAGGAAGTGACCTGCGGAGGGGGAGCATGAGATGACACGATCTCACTCTTTTCACGGGAGAAATGTACAGTAAATGCCTAAAATAGACACAGGCTTTTCTGTATCATAACAACAAGCAGTGACCTCATCAGACACAAGTGTACAAATCAAATCCCAGTGGAAGGATTTGGCAGTTAATGGGAAATCTAACTGTTTGCAGGTAAAAGTTTAGGAAAAAAAGAAAGAAAAAAATCAAAACAGGCCACAGATATTAAAATAGATGTGTAAAATGCACTGAGTACTGAAATTTCTGCTCATTTGCAGCAGTTTAATTTTACACCTCCAAATACTTACCTATATAGCAAATTTACAAGTGAACCCTCTTCCTTCCCCACTCTCTTGAAAATATTATTCACTAAAGCTAGCCTAGTCTTGGGATGGAAAAGATGCCTTATGAAATCCAACTTTCCAAGACCAGTGAACTAAATATGCATTTTACTTAGTATGAATTAACTGTGTACACAGCACTAAAAACTTAAAGTAATGTATGTCTAAATAATGAAGTGGTCCCAATTATTTTTAAAGGAATAAATAATAATTAAAGAAAAAATCTGCATTTGGGTTGGTTTGCCAGTAAAGTTCTAGAAAAAACAGCAACAGTATACAAGGCAAAGTAGTTTTGCAGCAGATTTGCAACCATGTTGTGTGATTGAGGCTGTGAATCATTAAAAAAAGCAAACAAGAAAGCCATACAGGAATCAAGTATCTCATTCAGTTCTCTACAGCTTTTCTTCTCTGTGGTGAGAGGCTGAGTGCAGTGAGAAGGCAGAGTTTATAGTGAATCTGAGAATTTAGCCTAACTGGGAAATGTCCAGAAATCAGTCTCTTCACACAAGCGAACACTCAGTCTCGGAGCAAGCTCAGATATATTCCCTGCCCTAGTTTGCAAAAAGAGAACCACAATATGCTGAGGAGTAAGCAAAGAGGATTGCTGAGTACTTCATGTCAACACAGATATTTTAGGTATGAAGGGGATGTGCTTTATATGCTGGAAACTAGCACAGCAAGAAGACAGCATTTGTTTCTGTTTGCATAAGGCATCAGTTACTAATATGTAGATACTTCACTCTCCTTGGGATAAAACAAGCTTAAGAGAAGAATCTTAAATATATCATAATAATCTATTTTGAGAATGAAGAATCAGGCCTAAAACCAACCAACAAAAAAAATTGCTTAAAATACTATACCTCAGTTTTACCTCCCAAAAACACCATGTGCATAAAACAATCCTTATTTAACAATGACATCAGTCTAGCTTGAGACATGTATTAGCACAATACAAATAAACAGAATTTAAAGTTGACTAAAGTTCACTATTTGCAGTACTTTCATAAAACAATGTTACAATTGTTTTTTTAATGTATTTTTGCATCATTACTGTATTTTGCAATTTACAGGAAAAGCTTTAAGTGCAAATCCCGCTTCATGGTAATTAGGTATTAGACTTTATGAAACAGAAAGGTCATATCCAAAAAAACACCAATCCACCAAAAAACCACCAACAAAACAACAACCCTCATTTAAGAGTGAATTACTCAATTCCTTACTGAAACCAATGGCAGCTGAAAAAGAAAGACCAATACTGATTATTTTTTTTGCTAATTTGGAAGGATTTATCCACCTTGCCAATTTTGAAATCTTAGGTTCCAAAGCAAATATTGCAATGATCTTCTGTATTAACCTGTCAACCAAATATGTGGGCTCACATTTGACCTTGTTCCTGTTATTTTGCCATTTCTTTAAGGTGATTTGCATCATACAGCAATACAAACCTTGCAGGTAAAACTGTTAATAGCTGGTTTAAGTGCATTTTCTGAAATATATTAGAATTACAAAAACAAGGTTAGCACATTCCCAAGAAAGAACTGTTAATTTTCACTGCAGAGTCCTTTTCATATGTAACACCAGAATAACACCAGAACAGAGAACTGAAATGCTGTTTGTCAAAGAACCTGACAATTTCTGTACTGCACAGTACAAAGACTTATGGTGCTCAGCCTGCACTGAGCATTTTGTTTAACTGACTGAGGTTTAGAAATACAACTGCAGAACCTGGGAGGTAGGAGAAAGTTAACAGCCCCAAGAGCTGTTCAATGTTAAAACTTGTACACTAAGTCAAAAAAGGCAAACAGCAATTAAGGCTCAAATCCATTTCCCCAGTCTACTGCAGGTGTATGGACAAATGCACAACACCAACCTTCTGGAAGGGAAGCAGCTACAGAGCCCCATGACAAACTACAGCCCGAGGCTGCAAACACTCAGGAAAAGGCACTACAGCACACCTCCATAAATGTGCTTTACAGAATGAGGGCAGGAACTTCTAAAGAAGAGAAACACTCAGAATCTTCACTTGTCTGCAGCACTACACAAGATGCACAAGTTATCTTCAATTGAGAACAGACTTGTTTATATTGCCCACACTTCCCCTGCCCCCAAATTAAGGACATGTTTTATTCCCTTGACAAGGACCTGAAGACTCTTCATCTTTCTTGATGCAATTAACTGATTAGGATGAACTCTTCATTAAATCCCCTTCCATCCCATTCCCTATGTTGTTCACCTACAAACAAAACCACTCACTTCTAGATGATGACAAAGACCAAACACTGCATCAGTCCTTGTCTGACTTGGGCAAAATAAAAGAGCTCTTCTTACACCTTAAAGATTAAAAACTGTCACAACATTTCATGTGTCAGATGAACATTAGTGTCATTTATGTATAAAGTTGCTAACATCACTTATGTTTTATATGCTATATAAAATCTCTATGTATCAGATTATTAGCAAGCATTAAATAGAAAACTAATCCTATTGCTTATTCTGACATCGCACCTTTATCAGTCCATTCCACATTGCTGGTACTCACATTCTACAGATTGGTTGTAAAATTTGACAGGACTTAGAAACTTCAGCAATTAAATTGTCAGAATTCATCTGTAAAGTGCCCATGGACTCTAAAAAAACCTAAACATTTGTTTTTGTGCAGGAAAAGCACAGGCAACAATAGATAAAGTGTTGCCAACACAAGTTTTGATTTTCCCAGCATAAGTCCATGACCATAACTCAGCTCAGTTGCCTTTAACTCTCCCTTGTTAACGATCCCAAAGCACAGAATATATAAATCAAGCAACCAATATTTGTAGCTGCTAAAATACAAAGTTACACTGCATCTATAAAACAGGAATTATTTCTACAGAGACGAAAATACATGAAAACTATGAAAAATCTGCTCTTCTCTGACTCTTTAGTGGTAGAGCAAACTTCTCATAGATTGGTATATGAACAAAAGGGGGGCATGTTACATATAATTTACACAAATAACTACAGGCATACTTCTGAAAAGCAAACAAGTCAAACATACAAAGTTGTAGCAGAAAGTGGTGGTAAAAAAACTGCTTAGGAAGAATTAAACCAGAAGTCAGTGCAAACGCTGTTTATAGCTTACAGAGCAACCAGTTACTGTTTTGAAAGGTTACATTTTTCATTTCACAAATTTACAACTGAAAAAGCAGGCATGCAGGTTTTCTAGAGAAGACTGTTCACACACACTGTTATTTATCACTTAGTGCAATTTCACACGTTCTCCAGAGAGCCTGTTTAATGAGAGGCCAAGGCAGATAACCACTAAAAAGACATCATTCAATTACTGAGCATGTTCTGTTTTGTTGGGGTTTTTTCCATATTTATTGTCACCTCTCATTTGCAGATATGACTGTAGGATGAAGCTAAAAAGTTACAGATCCTTACCTGCCACACCAGCTGAAATCATGTGTACCTGGGTAGAATCTGGATTGAAAATATTGTTCAACTTTTCCTTGCAATTTGAGTAAGCAGCAAAATATATTGCTCTAAAATTAGAACAAAATCCAAGTTATGTTATGTTTTACATTTCAAAATCCTCAACAAGCAGTGCCATTAACTTCATTGACTGAAGATTATCTTGGGCTAAAACTTCCTTTCTCACTAAAGAACTATTCACGGATTAACTCTTGCAAAGTAGTGGGACTATTCCAGGAGTGGAAATGAAAAATCTAAACCTGACACTTGAGCTTTTTTTTCCACACAACAGCTCCAATTACCAATTAGTGAGGGGAAGGACAGATAGCTTGAAATACAGCAGTGATTTTTGTGACACTAGGAAGCTCAGCCAGGGAAGAAAAAGACTGAAGAACTCTCAGTATTCTTCAACATTAACAACAGAACAAACTTCTAAATAGACCTAAACTCATTTCAATAGCAGGACAATTTGATGAGAACTAGCAAGTATGTAGCTTCTTAAAAAGGCCAAACAACATCCTTACTACTATAGCATTTAAGATTTAAATGTTGATAACTTGACATTATAAATATTTATACTTGAAATGGTAGAACAGCTGTGATTCACATTTTGTTTCCAGAGCTCTGCATTTTTAATAGACACTGATTTTTGTCTCTGACTACACCATGAAAAATGTTGTAAACTTGTGCTACACAAGTCTGTGAGCTGGTAGCCAAAGCTAGACAAAGTCAGCATCCCAATTCAATATATTATGAAAAATGGTTGTTTTTGCTCATTAAAGCTAAAAAACTTGTTTTAAGCACATCTAAACATCACATTTCAGGTTGTAACTCAATTGTCTTAAATCTACAGACACCCCTCTGTAAGAAAAAAAATGAATGTGCCACTTTTCCCAAGCAGAACATTAACCTCATTAGCTGTGCAAACATGTTTTTCTTTATTACAAAGAAGATAAAGTGCTTGCTTTATGGGTGTAATTTCTAAAATGGAACCTGAACTCAGTTAAGTACATGGGATGTGTTATGAAATATGTTTCTCTGCAGCTTATTTAAACAAAGAGCTGATGTTAAATCCACTTAGCTAATGCTTAATTGAAATGAAGTACTGGTTGAAGACAGAATCAGCCAGAGGGAAATGAAGATGTGCTAATAAATGAGGCTTACACACTACATCAAGTGGACATTTTTGGCATGGTGGATGGGAAGCAGCAGGCTAAGTATTTCACCTAGGGAAGAACCAAAGGGAAACAAAAGATTTAACATGTAACTAACTGAAAATTTTTTTTTTCAACTGAGGATATTCTTTATGGAGGATAGGCATTCATGCAATGGATCCCATTCCTGAGTAAAAATTGCTATTAAAGTAATGTCAATATTGAAGTTTCGATAGAACAGACTGGTCTATTTTAGAAAAGTACAGGCTCTCCAGACTAGGAAGTGCTGATATCTCATAGGTGTCAAGAACAAAAAATGCTACTGGGTTTACTTCAGCTTTTCCAAAGAGTGGTGCTAAGTTAGTGATCAGAAAACACCTCTGATATTCCTAAATCCTTAAAAAATTTGCTAAAATAAAGATAATCTAAGTCCTCCATTAATTTTTTTTCTTATTTATGCAGAGGATCTAAAGAACATTACCTCATCAAATCTAAAGTTTAGTTTAGGAGTATTTTTCAGAAACATCCAAACACCTCAAACCAGAAAAGTTATGATACTCTCCAACTGAGTGTGCAAGAGACAGGAATGTTTTCTCTTCAAACAAAACAAATAAACAAAAGCAGGGCACTAAGTCAAGGCAAGAATAAAACCTTTGTGGAATATATTCCCTCTGCATAAAGGCTCTTCTCTTAGACAAGAAAAAAATGAGCCAGGAAACAACTTCAAGTATTCTCATCCAGGCCTAAGGAATATTACTTTTACACAGCTTTGTTTCTATACTCTTCCCATGTATTCTCCTATTTTTGGACTGAACTTCAGCTAACAGTCTGATGTAAGGATAAATTCAGACTCTGGCATAACGTGCTCCTGTCTGTGCCTGCCAGCACCAGCTGAGGAGCTGGAGTGTTTGTGCTGATGCAGAGCAACAGACAGCAACAACACCACTGCCAACTAGATCAGATTTACATCCTCAGCCTGCAGTGCCCCAGTACCCTTTGGAGCCATTCCACTGAGGGATCTGCTTTCTCTGGGACAGCTGGTAAGTCTCTCATCCTGCCCCGTGTCTCACCCTTTTTGAAGTTCTAGAAAAGACTTCCTCCTGCAAGGGAGCACCAGACTGTGCTTCACCAGAAGCCAGGAAGGAAGATCCAGTGTTTTGAGGCTACAATCACATAATTGCTTCCTGAAGATGATGAATTAACTGAAAGTTAAGTCTACCTTTGTATTTTCCAAGATCCAAACTTGTAGTTTACATGTGCAATTCCTTAAGAATTTTTCTTTTTAAGTGCACAAAACTCTGCACAAGGGATAGCACACAACAGTAAATGCTATTACAATGGCACACAGGATAGGAAATACTGAAACAGCTGGACCTCAGAAGTATATAAATGGCTCAATTCCTCAGGCAAAAAAAAGTTACTTGCTGCTAACTAAGTATTTACAACTGCAGATGCAAGACTTGATTCAAATAAACACTAAAGCCTTTAATGTATTTAGTTTATTGTGTATGTTTGTACTTACCTGGAAGGAGCAACACCAACTAAATTAGGACCCAACCCTCTGAACAGAGAACGAGGGCCTTCATTTTGCAAGATCATCCTAGAAAACAAGACAATACTGTAACATTCAGAGCAAAATTAAGGAACGCACTAACCACCAAAACTACATCATGTGAAAAACTTTCACAGTAACTGACAAAGTCCTGACCACAAAAAAGTTAGTAATTTCCTAGAATCAGCATAAAAAAAATACATTATTGCTCAACGTTCCATGAAAACCATAAACTAAATGCAGAAGTAAGACTTGAGATCTCAATACAAATTTAACTTTATATACAGGAACACATACATGTACAGAATTGTCTGTTAGGAAGCTAAAGAAAATGTTCCTGAATCAGGGAAAAAATACTAAGCATGGAAATGTTCCCATACATTTGGGTAGTAGATTGTTCAGGAAACAAGAATACTTTTTCTATGCTACATTCCTTTCACCATCCATCAGCTCCCAATGTTTGTGAATGTAATTTTGAGTGGGAGGGCCAGGGAGCAAAGGGCAAGAGAGGAGAGAGACTACAGAGGTCCAGTTTCACTCAGCCCCTGCTGTCTGAGAGCCATGCTGGAAGATGTTGCTGTACTGCCTGTGACACCCAGCCAGGGACACCTTTGGCAATTTATTATTATCTCCTCCTCTCAAAGAGAGAGACCTCAACATGGCTTTGCATGTGCTACCCCAGTGTGATTGCATAAGACTCCCAACAGGACAAAGTTTCATGGCAGAAGTTTGTATCTGTGAGGCTGCTTTCTTCTTTGTCTTGCCTTTCTCATACCCATACAATACTGAAATCCACCAAGTATTCAACCAGAGGCCCATTCTCAGCTTTAATCTTTAAGACACAGTGATTATTTTGACTATAGCAAAAGAAAGTTGAAAACTTTAATGTGAGAAGTGACCCTTCCTAGAGGCTGGAGGGATTTCCTCCTGTCAGTTCTGAGCTGCTGCCTGTGTGCTCCTAACCAAGCACTGCTGCTGGGCTGTGGAGCCAGTGTTTTTTTGGCTTTTGACTCATTCCAGAGAAGACAATCCTGACCTACCCATGCAAGGTAATTCACTATAGCAGTAACTGAGACAGGAGTGTAACCCACACAGAGCCACAGCCACAGTCCTCACATCTCCTGTACCATGTCTACTGTAAACACAGCTCAGCAAAGATTGCTTGGCTGGCAGGAGGGTGTAACTTTCTGCATTTGTAGAATTTACAGGGAAGCATGCATACAAGCAGTGAGATGAGATTTGAAACGAGGCATTATTAGTCCTTTAGTTTCGCAATACAGATCCCACTAGTAGTGAATTTTTGGAAGAGTTGAGGACCATTATGCAACAAGGTACCCTGGCACAGTAAGAGACTGTGCATTAATATTCAGTTCTAGTGAAATCAGTCTGCCCCACAATCTAGATGCTAATCACACTGGTATTTTAAAAAGTATGGTAGCACATGGGAGGAGAAACAAGGACTACCTGCATATCATTACTGGAATTGCTCTAGCAATTACTTTAGAACCAGATTTAAAGTTAATTCTTAACTACATTCCCAGATGCTACAAAACAGAGCCCTGTGCTTACTGATTTAAAAACATTGGGCAATGGACACAAATAGTTCTGCATATTTCTCCTTCAAACAGCTATGCAGGTTAATGACAAGACAATTATGCAATAAAGCAAACCACCCTTGTATAAATGACCATTTTGTTTGGAATTTACTATCAGAACAAACAAGTGAAAGCAATCTATAGCACTGAAGGGCATTCCAAGACTATTCTGTCTTCTAGTAGCTGGTTCACCATTGCTCTGCTGCTAAATCAAACTGAAAGTTTAGCTTTTCTTTCACTTAGCAAAAATAAACCAGTGGTTCTGCAGTTACCACTGCTATTTAGGAATACTGACATAATGTGTCCAGCAACATCCCAGCTTTGTGTCCATAAAAATCAGCTATCATTTCACTATGTGGGCAGCATCACTCCACAGCAGTAATTGGAATACTGAACACATACTCAAAGACACCTTGGAAACACAAATTATTTGGACTTGTCTGTCAGCCTGAAAGCATTTTTATGCCTTGCAATGCTGAACCCAATTAACATGATCTGTATCCACTTAAACATCACTACCATCACATGATGTGTTACACATGTAAACATGCACATATAGCTACAGATGTATCCAAAGCAGCAGGAATCTCAGTGTCTTCCAAACTTAGGAATGAAGGGTACCAGGCCTATTTGCTTCTTTTGGATCCACAGGCCCAGAATCTGACAGAGCAGCAAAGAGCTAAAGTGAGGTTGCACAGACAGGACTATAATGGAGGGAGTTACTGATGCTCTTTTACATTCACAGACACCAGCTGGAGGAGTGCCAGAGGCTCCACTGAAAATAAAACACAAACTTTGTGCATTAAAGAGTAGATCCCAGGGCCTGCACTTGTTTATTGAAAGCAGTTAAGGGCAAATCCACGGCTGGAAGAGCAGGACAAGTGCTCCATACAGCCTCAACTGACCTTCTTATGTCACATGGAGAGCTTGCACTGGGAGGCTGGTGAGATTTCCATTAGCAAGACCTCAGGTTTAAATTGTGCAAGATAAATGATGAGAAAATGTAATATGACATGCAACACAGATACTTAAGAAAAAAATAATTTTTGTTGCCAGAGAATAGTCACCTGTTTTTCTGATTTTGTTTCCTGACAGAGATGCCTTTGAAGTCACCTCCACTGATGCTCAAGATGCAGAAGTGATTGTACAGCAGTCAGTTCACTGAAATTCTGACATAATTTGCCTGAATCACTCTGCTTTTAGACTGAGTAATGTGAGCCTTGTGCACTGCACCAAATTCACTATGACACAACCAAAGTCTGACAACTGTGAGTCCAAAAATATCTAATGACAGAAAGGGCATGACAGTGACATGGAATCCATGTTTTATTTCCCCACTAAACAGCCCTAGTACCTTAACAAAGAGTAATTATGTCCTGCACCTATCTATTTTTATTATCACAGTCCATTGCCATGTCATTTGGGATTTTTTAATATTTACTGTATTTAAAGAACTTGAAACCCAAGCTTTGCATCTCAGCCCTTTCATAATGGCCTGAAAAAAAACACATCTAAGTAAAGAACAAAAGCAGCAGAAGAGACACATTTTTGTATTGCAGATAAACAGCATGTGTAAGAGGGCAATTATTAAAGACAAATTAATAAAACAAACAAGCCCTCCCAATAAAGTTCATCACGGGCTATCTCTACTTCAGTCTGAATATGCCTCCTGGGAATATCAAGTTATTTTCAGTTTTAGGGATGCATTTAAAGCATAGCAGGCTGCTAGCAGAGCAGCATAACAAAATCACATCTATTCAACCAGCTATTCACTGATATACATTTCTAAGTGGAAAAATAAATTCATAACCAAACATTCAGAAAGAAGCTGAACTCTACTTCCATCAAGAGAAGCCACTAAGTCAAGCAGATCTCCTTACTGGTCACAATCCAGGCCTTTCCTTCCCACATATCTGCTCCAAACGTATTCATCCATCAGACCCATGAAAAGGCTCTGAACCCAAACTTTCATAAGAATGATCTTCCATTCAAGAAGCTATTTGGGTACAACCTCCATTAAAACAAATCCTATCCTCTAACCAGATTAAGTTTAAACCCTACGCTTCATCTGCCAGAAGGGGCTCTCTGCAAACTACTGACTAATTAATTGAGAACAGAAGATAGAAGTTGTCAGGACTCCACCAACTTTCTAATGCAAGAATCAGAAGCAGGTCCTTCCTGTAGGCAATCTCCCCTCATCCCCAAATATTGAAGGTACCTCCCCTCCCCTTCACTGGCTGGCTTGAACCCCCCAGGGTGAAGTGAACCCTTCCTGGGGGCCATACAAGCAGTTTAACTGCAGCCTTACAACTTTCCTACTGGCTCCTGCACTACACAAGCACTGCAAACAGGGAGAGGAAAGGCAGCTCCCATTCATGAACAACACATCTCAGATCACTGCAAAAACTACCCTTAGCTATTTCTTACTAGCTCTAAAAGAATGTTTCTATCACATGACCACTAGAAGATATTCAAAGGCAAAAAACTGTATGGGTGGTGAAAGAGACTAAGAAACTAAATTAATTTTAATTGCCTCCATATTCAGTAACTTCTATGATTTGGACACAAAAGAGTTAAAGTCTTATACTAACACTTTTTTAGGATGAAAATGGGAGTCTGGCACTTAAGTGTCACACTGTTTCCTGTGAATTTTGGGGATGCAGTTTGGAGCTGCCAGTTGTACAAGGTATACATGTTCTGGCTACCTCAACATACAAGCTCAAGCATGAAGGACATTCAAAAAATTAGAAACACAGTTAAAAGGCTAAAAACACAGTTAAAAGGCAAAATATGGAAAGTCATCTCCTGTTAGCATCATGACATACATAAGAGTCTGAATCTTTTATAGATTTTGACGTCCTCCCTCCCCAAAATGAACTCAGGTACACTCACTTCAGACAATGGAGAGGTCCAGGAGAAACTCTGGTTACTCTGTTGACAGTAGCACCACTCACAGTGTTGAGATGAACTTCAGAGATGTAGAGAGTCACAGAGGAGGACTGCAGGCGTGTTTTTACAACTTCCAGTGGACATGTCAGAATTGCACCAACAGTACCTCCACATCTGCAAAGATAAACAGGATCATCCCATTTTTAACTGCAAACAAACTGACGGATACATTCACATAGAATTGACATCACAGTCAAAGTCCCACTGCAAAAAGTGAAGAACCAATGGGAACATGTGTGACAATGCCAGTTACTTGCCCTTGAAGGCAAGCAAGCTGTTAGTCTGCAAACCTCACAACTTGAAGTGAAAATTTAAACAGACAAAATGCAGTGAAGGTGCATAGTACATGCTGTTCAAATCAGTTCTGGAAAGTAGCTTAAATGTTTAACTTCTTTACTAAATTTTACCTTTTTTAATGTTTAGTGCACTCCTGACCACAAAAAAGGTGCCAAAAATCCTTAAGGGCAGAAAAGATTTATGCACTATGCACACAGGACTACATGTAGAAATTGGTAAAATCTGTGGTGTTGCAATTTAATAACATCTTCAAAAGCCTGACTGTATTTTGGTCACTGTACCGTGAAAGCAGCGACTGTCGAAGTGTTTCCCAAGCTCTGCCCACTCCAGCAAGGCAGACCAGGTACTGCAGAGTAGACCCTGCAAAGCCAGAAAGCTCATGTGCCTGACCAGGTGAAGACTTGCTGGGTTTGCTTCAGTCTCTCGTTCCTGAGAGCTAACCAAGGCAAGCCATGCACAGCTTGTGCTGGCAGCAGCTCCTGCTGCTCTGCTCAACCACAGGGCAGCCAGGAATGCACTGCCCTGCACAGCTCAGCTCAGAGCCTTCTTCGGAACTCAGTTATTAATATCTGCATTCCCAGCTGTGCAACTAGAGCCTTGGAGGGAAAAAAAGCAAATCCACAAATTCTGAGTTCCAAGACAGCCTCTTAAGCCTTTTCAGAGATCAGTATTCTTAACATTGCTAAACACCCTTCTTAAAACTATGGCCAGGACACTATCTCCTTAAACAAACAAACCCGAAGAAGCAAACCTAGATTTCAGTCCAGGTATTAATGCTAACTACAGCTCAGTTTGAAATGCACTAACACATAAATACAATTAATACTAAAGTCAAATGGCCCATATTTACTTCCCCTAGTAAATATATATAACATATATGTAACTAGAAGAAGTGCTTGATGAACTGACAAGACAGTTATCAGCTATTTTTTTCCTAACATAAGAAGCTCAAACACCCCCAAACCCTTTAATAAGCCTGTTCCAAGTCTTTTTAAAATCTTTTCCAAAATAAAAAGGAAAATTCAGTCCAAATTAGGAGTAATAGCTATGACTCAAGATATCCTATAAATTTTCATAGGAGGGTAGTCTGATGACTCTTCTACCACAGAGAATACCAAAAATACAGCACTGCACCCTACAAACCTCATCTGTTTCTATGAAATGAACTAAGAGTAGAGCTGTGAAGCAAAAGTTTGATGTTCACTTAACACTCCATTTAAACCCTGTGACCTAGAGCTATCCTATTACTAAGCCTAAAGGCATCTTGCCTGTCCCTAGCTCCAACATTAGACTGAAGTCTATTCTCTTTCAAGGTTTAAATGAGGAAAGATATCGAGTTTCTTTGGCAGTCTGGAACAAAGTGTTATAACAGGATGGTGAAAGACAGTCTTTCAGTGTGTGCTGCACCCATGCAGTTACAGCCTGACAGACATTAGAGCAGCCTGCTCTGAATCAGCAATTCACTTGCTTCTAACAGTAAGTTACAAACAGACTCATTCTAAAATTAAGAGTTGCAGAAAGAGAGTAGATGTGCTAATATTTATTTTAGCCAGGGTTGGAAACAGTAAGAGCCTGTAATGTGAAGGTTTAAGACATGAACAGCACGTGAGAAGCACAGGTACTCAGCTCCCAAAACAATTTGACATGAAGCTACTGAAGCTCTAAAGCTCTGAGACAGACAGAAAGTTGTCTGTGTTTCCTGCAGTACAAAACAGACCCCAGCCCATGGTAACAGGCCTGTGCAGGCAATGAAGGAAGTTGGCTTTAGAGTTGACTTCCTTTCCTGCAACCCTTCCATTTTTGTTCTCCTTGAGCTTACTCTCTTGAAAATTTTTCTGCATTTGATTTTGGACAAATTACACAAGAACTTGTTTTCAAGCAACAGCAATCACAAGAGAAAGCAGAAGATACTATTTATATTAGTGACATAAATGCTATGGAAGTAGGGAACAAATGAGGACAAAAAAACTTGACCTGCATTCTTGACCAGGACTTGGAGTCCTTAATTGCCCCCATCCCCCACTACATCAGAGCAGAAAATTCTTCTGAAGTTGAAGATTAACGCTGAGCTGGAGCTCATGCCCTGCATGCTCCCCTGCACCACACCCTGCACAAGGGATGCCTGAGTGCAGCAGCTCCAGCAGACATTCAGGGTGGATGGGGCAGACACCCTTCACTCAGCACTGGATTACTGGGGAAGGGGGCTGACACACAGCTACTCTGTGCTGTTCTGTCTACAGCAGGCACTGGTCAGTGACACCAGCACCACATTCACAGGCATCCTAAAGGAGCAGCAGATTCACCTGCCTCCCTTTAAGAGCCTTTTCCTGCACCACATTCTGCCATTCAAGTAATTTCAAATCATCAGCACCCTTGGCAGTTTCTTGCTGTTGTGTTTCTTTGGTTGGGCTTTTCTTAAACAAATTAGGATGTCTCCACTGAACCCAAGAATATTTTCAGTGTTTTCCACTACCTATTGATAGTTTAATTAAGCCTCTTCTCTGTCCCTGATCTTCAAGATCTCAAATTTCTTCTTACAGATGAAGAAAGCTGAGAAGTTTTACAGTGCTGGGTGGTTCTGTAATGTGAGTATTGGCAAAATCCCCAATTTCTACTTAGGCCAAAGTAACAAACACATCACTTTCCCAGCCCTTAAAAGGCCCCACATAAGAGACAACATCTGAAACTGAAGGAGAGAAAGAAATGTCTTGATATGTTGAGGAGCCAGAACTTTCTCAATGGTCACAAGATCCACTGAGTTTGAATTAAACTACTAAACAAAGGCATAATCCAGTAACTATTCTGACTTGTCTACTTCACTTGACCTTTAAGATAAACACCTCAAGGCTTGACAAAAAAATCTGTTTATGAAAAACTGTCGATAAACAGAGTTTGTGGGTAAACAAAGAAGAGAAACAATCCAAAAATATGCACTCTGTACAAACAAGCAACTTTAAGAGGCATAGCAGCTGTTCTGTTACAGCATCAATGACAGTGTATTTTGCTTAGAAATGTATTTCCAGCCTTGCTTATTTTACACACTACTGGGAATACCAGAGACAGCTACGTTTCTGTGCTCAAGTCCTGGCAGGTCATTAACAGCCAGCCACCAGCTCCAGCCTACAACATGTGCTCTGTAAATTGACAGCAGATTGCTGCCACCTTTCCTGCTCCCCTCATCACTGGTTCAAATTAAGGGGAATATTTTTAATTTGTGCTTTAACACAAATTAGGAACAAGGAATAGTTCAGAAAAACGTTATTTTTTTAACAGTTTGAAAAATATGAGATTTCTTCTTGATAACGCAGGTGGGATCCTGTAAACTACTTCAGAATTTCTACTGCCTAAAACTACTCTGGGCTTGAGTTTCTCCAGTCATGCATGCACCAGGCCACAACAAGTGTGATTTGTAGGAACATTTACTAATGTGTAACTTTTTCTCCAGGATTAGATGAATTTCACCTGTTAGAGTAAGTAGGTGAACAAACACACTCCTGCTGACACAGTGTAAATGGGAACTGAAGATTGGCAAGACCTGAGGCACTCCTGTGTCTGAATGCTTACTGCAGTTTCCAGTGAATGCTATTCAGAAGACCACTTGCTCATCTATTGTACATGTGATATTTGCCTCTAATCAATGTTTACTACAAGCCTTCTTCAGCTTTACCACGTGACCAAAAAAGCAGCTTGCAAAGCTGACTTTCAGCAGAAACACCTTGATCATAAAAGGGTATGAAAACCCACCTGTAGGCCCCAAGTACTTTGAAGGGCAGAAAAGCAGAGATCAGTAGATAAATCCACAAAAATAAACAAATTGGTTAAAAAAGGAAGACTAAAATCCCACTACTATTAATACAGTCAAGTTAGAGAATTAGAAGTTCAACTTGAGCCTTCTTGTACAATTTAAGAGACATTACATTCAGTGAAACAAGATACATGGACATCACAAGACAGTTATCATCTGCAGAATCACTATAAACCTAAAAGAAAAACAAAACTAAGAACAGTTGTCTACTTGACATCTCTTGGACTGAAGAATCTAGGAAGATGACAATGCTCTTCTAAACTAAGGAGAACATTTCTCCTCCAGAAGGCATCCATTGGAAAAAAACAAAACCAAAAAGCCACAAAAGAAACCCCAACTACCCACAACACATTTAATTTGATCCCAACTGGTGATTTAGAAGGCCATCATCTCACTGGTTTAACAGACACAAACCTGGAACTATTGGGTTTTAAATTCTGCTAACTGTTCAACAGGTGACAACCATTTTCCTCAGACACACCTGCATTATTTGTACGACACTCCAAGGAAAAAAATATGCACGTGCTTCAAAAACCTAAACCTGTTTGGCATCCAAACCCCAGGTTCTCCTTCCAGACATGGCTATACAAGAAAGTTCTCTCTTATTATTGCATGGTTAAGGTATCTGCTAAGGAGTCACTGCCCTTGTCCACGGCAGCTAAATATCTTCTACTGGTACCTTTCAGCCCTACAAGTACCAACAGAGACAGCTCCAGCATGGATGAGGGTCTCAAATTCAGCCACTGCACTATCTAGAAATGCTCTAAAGCAGACTGATATTCCAAATGCCAGTGTAGGCTGACTTCAAACTAAAACTGTCAATGCACATTTTTTTAGTTCCTTGAGATAATGACAAATTTTATGAAAACAAAAGCCATGGCTCCCTAGTGCTAGTTTCAGATTCACCGTGGACAGTATTTGTAAGCACAGCCTCAAAGACTTAAAGATAAACATTGACCCTGTTATCTTGGGTCTACATTAATTCATGTATTTTACCAGCTACTTATCTTTCCTGTATGAAAGTGAAAGTTCCATGCAAACAGTGGCTGTCAAAAGAAACAGCAAGTAAACTGAGCTCAAACTTCTGTAAAAAAACAGAAGTATCCAAGCCACTTGCAAACAGAACACCTTTTTATCTCTTCATCAGTTATTGCAAATTCAGGTCCCAAGTCTATCAGCAGTTTCATGGAGATGTTTTACAAGCAGAGTAACTTTCACATCAACAAACTTGCAGCTTTGAATATTACATGTATATCATCAGTCTTCAGAGAGTATAGAAGAGTATAGAAGGGAAGTACAGCTCTCAGAAACAGCATTCATTAATCCTCACAATTTTCAGGGTTTTCCTGGTATAATACTATTCCACTTGAGTACCAGCAGCCACAAACCCTCAATCACTTTACTCACCGATTATGTTTCTTTGCTGAAACTTAGAAAGAGTAAATTAAGCTCACATCCATAAACTACAAATACTGATCAAACTTGCCATGTCTGATGAAAAGTGTAAAAATAAAATCCTCAGATGTGCTGCCACACAGAAAACAAGTGAAAACAGGAAAAAGACCACCCAGGGATCAAGCATCACTGGGTTCCATTATCCAAAACAAACATCAACATGAACAGTGTAGCTTCTATTAGGAGCCAGGGTAAATCAATATTTACAGTAACATTTCTATTAAGTAAAAACAGCTCAAAGCATCTAGAAAGAAATAGGAGAAAAATACCAGTGGCACAGGTTCTCAAGTACTGACAGCAATTTTCATGCAATTTATGAACTCCATGGAGCAAACCACAAGCTTTAAGCAAACACTGTCTTATTTCACACAGAAGTGTATATGAATATAAAAATAACCTCATTTGGAGACAGGCACTAACCTCCTTCTCACTTGTTCTGAAATATGCCTAGGCTTATGCCACAAATATATTTTAGGGCAGAGAGGAGCTGAGCGCTTGGCAACTCAGTTATGGCTCCAGTGGCTGTTTCCTCAAAGGGCATAAAAAAGCCCCGTCACAGCACCTGCTATGCATTGTTAACAATCTTCTGAAATCAGAAAAGCCCAAGGGTCTCTTACCTTTACTTCATACATTTCAACAGTGTCTGATCTTGTTGAGAATTCAAACACTTGCATTAAGTACATTTTCTGCACTGCAACTGTTTTAGCCACTGTAGGGATTTGCTAAGAACCTCTGTCAGGGTGATTACAATTACAGACCAATTTGAGACAGTCCTATAATTAAGATAAATAAAAAAAGCTCCTCCCTATACTTCCTCACACATTAAACTAGAAAAGAGCCAAATTTCTGCAAGAAACACCAAGAGTGAAGAAAAGAAGCAAACCTGAGGCTATCCAACTGTGAGCTCAGAAAAGCAGCCGTCCACCTCCTAACCCAAATCCCTCCTTTTGCTGAGGAAACAACACTCATGCAAGTTCACTGCTCTGAGTGGAAGTTTATATGATACACAATTACTGTCATAAGCTTTCTGGAAATGGAGAATAAATCATGAAAAACCTCAACACTATTTTTGTGGCCAACATCTGAATTTTCACTGTATGGTTGCAAGCCAGTACATCCAAAACATATTAATCTTTCCTATAAAGTAAAACATTAAGGTTTTCTACTACATTTTAAAATTAGTCTAAGTACTAAAAAAGCAACTGTAACTTACTACTTGAACTAAAAATGTTAATCTACATCCCACATTTCAATCACATGACTTTTTAATTTAAGAATGAAGACTGTTCAGCTGCTTCCTTGGTTTAGAATAAAAGCACCTCAGTTTATACTACCAACATAATGTCTACAGTGACAACAGTTGCTATTTGACTAAGTGGGGGAAAAAGAGAAGATATACAAAAAACTCCACACAGCCAAGGCAGCTACAGAGAAATCCCAGGATAGCCCCATTTATGTTACTAAATCAGCAATGGCATCTGTCAAAGTTTCATTACAGACAGCAGGAACTGAAGAATGAACTTGAACACTTAAAAAAAACCCCAAAAAACAAAAAAAAGCACCAGCAGATAATCATGCTGTTTCCACAGAGGCTCTGGTGCAACTTAAAGGCAAACAAAGCTCCAAAGCTTCCTTCCTCTAAGTTCCACTGAAGACTAAAGATCACTCAGGTGATCTGCAGTGCACCACGCTTGCAAAGTCAGGAGATGACCCCAAAAAACTCTTCTACTGCAAAATGTTACCAAACACACAGTGTTAGCTAGGTTGAACTGAGGTTACAGGAAACATGTGGCTCACACTCAGCCTTTTCCTCACAGTATAACCCCCGACCCAGCTGGCCAGCACCTACCCATCGACCAGACTGCTCTGAAATACATAGGAATGAGCAAGCTGAGCTGAGCAATCTTCATCTGGTCTCAAGTTTCATGTTTATAAACCTGTTTCTGACACAACACACAATTCTGCTCAGTAATCTTCCCTGTGCAGAGCTGTCAAACTGAAGGGCTACAATCAGGCACCACTCACAGAATCCTCAGGGCTGGAAGGGATCTCTGGAGATCATGTTGTCTGATGTCCCTGCTAAGGTAGGGTCACCTGGAGCAGGTAGCACAGAAACATGTCCAGGTGGGTTTGGAATGTCTCCAGAGAAGGAAATCCCCACAACTTCCCTGGGCAGCCTATTCCAGTGCTCTGCCACCCTCAATACAAAGAAGCTCTTACTCATGTTGAGGTGAAACTTGTGTTTTAGTTTATGCCCTCTGCTCATAGTCTTGTCACTGGGCACCACCCTTTTGGCACTTTTTTGAGATATTCATATGCACTAATGAGATGCCCCTCTCAGTCTTTTCTCCAGCCTAGACCTGAAAACAGGCCCAGCTCCCCCAGTCTGTTCTCATAATACAGATGCTCCAGACCACTCATAATACTTGTAGCCCTCTACTAGACCCTCTCCATCAGCCCCTGATCTTTCTTCAGCTCCTTGTATTGCTTTTCTGAATGCTTAAAAGGATGTAAAGTCTGAAGAAAACATCTTGGGCCTCCTGCTGCACAACCACTCTCCTCTTTACACAGGGTGCAAGAAATCAAGGGGATGAACCCCCCCCCACAGGCTCTAGATCAGCTGTACAGTACTTCAAAGTGTGCCTTAAGCAGAGAAGGTACTGACAGGTATCCAAGTCAGTCAGACTTGCTCAGAACCATTACACTATTCTCCCACCTCAAACACCTCAGTCCAGAAGCAGCAAGCTCATTTTTGTCAGTGAGGAGCACAAAGAGAAATCACAGCTTCAAGCTCTCTCATGGGATGCAAGGTGCGTCCTCTCACTTCTGAACAGTCATGCTCACTACCCGAATACGTTATTACAATCAAGCCCATCAGGATCCCCAGCCTTCCCTTTTAGGCTGGGGGAGCAACCAGAGGCTTCAGAAACACAGCCCATACATTTTAAAACTTCATTAACAGCTGTGAAGACAAAAAGTTATCTCGAACCTAACTAAAGCTTACATCTTTATTTCTGGGTACATTCTTCCCTCCCATTTCTTCTGCCTTTGTGGTTGGAGAGCTGCATGACCGTGCCAAAGCCCCACAGGGGAGCGCAGCACACGCTGGAGCGTTAAAACGCATTGCATGGACACAGCGGCCCTCGGACACGAGCGCGGCCAGCGGGGCATTCCCAGCCCGGGAAGCCGACAGTCCCGGCAGGCTCTCCGTACAGCCCACACACGGCGGGCCCTAGATGCTTCTCCGACAGATAAGGGACAGACCCGGGAACGGCGAGCAGAGACAGCGGGCTGGTTTTCCGGGAAGCCTCCACCCCCCGCCTCCCCAAGGGCCCGCGTTCCACCCGTGGCACAACGCAACGCCCGGGCCCGGGCCCGACCGCGCAGCGGGCCCGGAAGGGCCCCAGGGCACGGGGCGGGAAGCAGAGCGCGGCCCCCTCGCTCCTCCTCGCAGCCCCTCGGGCACAGAGGAGCGGGGCAGCTCCCACAGCCCCACCGAGATGTCCCCAGGCAGCCGTGCCAGGCCGCCGCCGCCCCCGCGCCCACGGCAGCCAGCAGCGGGCACAGCAGCGGGGCCGGATCCGCAGCCCAGGGTGGAGAACGCGATAAGCGGAGGAACAGTTCTCGGGGCTTCACCTACCCGCCGGCAAAGAGATGCACCAGGGTGTCTCTTTGGCTCATCCTCGTCGCCTGCACCCGGGCGGGAGGAAAGAGGTGGCGGGCGCTTCCGCCCCACACTCACGGCGCCGCTCCTGGCAGGGCTCAGCATAAATAGGGGCGGGCCGGCTCCGCCTCCCGCTGCCTGCGGGGCTCCGCAGGCACACGGGCCGCGGCTTCCTGCGAGGGGAGGGCCGGACCCGCCCCTCTCCACGGCCGCTGCGGCACTAACAGTGCGGGGCTTTGAATATGTATGAATATGCAATGAAACCCCGAAAACGGAGGCTGCTATTGGCTGCGACAGCGTGACGTCACGAAGACACCGCCCCCCGTCTCGTGAATACGCAACGACCCTCCTCGCACCCAGTTAAACAGAGGCCGCCATTGGCTGCGGCGTCTGACGTCACGCGCGGTGCCCCGCGGGCGGGTCGGGTGGGCTCCTGCGTGAGGCGGCAGCGCTGCGTGTGGGGCGCGGGTGCCGCGGGCTTTGTCCCTGGTATTCCAGAACTGCCGGGACACGGTGCTGCTCCTGTGCTCTGGGATCACCCCGCCTCAGCAGGGAGATGGGATCAGATGTCCCACTGGGGTCCCTTCCAACCTGACCCCTTTTGTTATCCCCGCAGCCTCTGGGCTGGGAAGGTCACGAGCAGCAAGTGCAGAAAATGTGGGGAAAAGGATATGAAAAACAGCCCCAGTGACCTCAGCCCCCCCACACAGCAGCATTAGTAAGGTGTGTGGTGGCCTTAGTTTTTGTTTTCTCTTATTCTTGGATTCTGGGTCATCCCCTCAGCTACTGCAGCAATCCATCTCCCCAAAGAAGCGCCCAAACGCTGCTTCTTGGGTGTTTCTGAAAGGAGTATCCTGGCTCTTTGAGTGGCTTTCATCTTGGTTTTCCTCAAAAACTTAGGAATAAGTGATGCCTGTATAACTTAGATACAAGTTACAAGGTGCTTTCATAGCATGAGTTATATAAATATAACCTAAAGCATGACCTTATGTACCAATATAACCTGATACCTATATAACCTCAATCATAACTTTTTATACAATGTAATGGCTAACATGGTTAACTAGTTGCTTAATGCTGAATAGACAAAAGAAGAAGAAAAACTCACTGGGTGGATATAGCTTTAGAGATAGGTAAGTATAGTACTAATGAGAAATTGGCAAATGTAAAGCAAATTAGCCATCAAACAAAGAATTTAGGCTGGTTAAGACCAGACAGACCAAGGAACACCGTAACTGTGTGTGCTCCAAAGACAAGGTAGAAAAGTTCAGATGTGAAGAAGACCTTGGAAGCCTTCATCAAAGACCCCTGACAACCCCCAAATTGGGGAGGCACAAGCACAGTGCAAAAGAACTATTTATAACCATGAGATCATACAATGTAAATTAGCTCCATTGCATATGTGATGATGTAGTAGTGACACAGTGACACTGAGCAATACTTACTGTACAAATATACCACAGCAGTTGTCAAGGGTGAGTGAGTTAGGTGGAGATATCCCCCTCACCACTGGTGCTGCAATAAACAAATACCTTCTCTATAGACATTGGTCTATGGGGATTTATTTCCAGCCTATCTTTTGAGCATCATAAATAAGGCTAAATAGGAAAACACTTAACATTGTGTAAAATTGTCATCAGAGTTAATATTCTGAAACCCAAGTACCTAAAGGCAAATACATGACTTGCTAAAATCTTCATGAATATCCACAAAAATGTACTCCCACAAAAATATAAGCAGATATTTAATAATAGCAGAACAATTTTTAGTGAAACAGGAACGCATTTTCAAAGTTATTTGTTAAAGAAGAAATGCTCCTCTGAGCAAGTGAGCTCATGTGGAAGATAAGTAGGAAATGCAATGTGAGATTTTGAAAGTGTGGAGGGAGTTAAGGAGTTGGTTGGGTGTGAGAAGGCTTGGACAAGTGTGAGATGTAGGCATGATGGGGGAGAAAGTTGTAACATTGAGACAAATAAAAGTAGGACAGTGATTTTGCAGCTGGGATTCTGCATTGCCACTCGATACAGCATGTAGCTGAACCTAGTGAATGGATGAGGAATAGTTGTTCCAAAATAAAAAGACATGCAAGACTTTCACAAGCCTGTAGTATATGTGAATGAGACGTATTCAATGTAATATTTAAAAGTGAGAAAGGGTCATATGCTGCTTTGCACAAGATTTCATATGGAAAAGAGTAAATATATTCAGGTTAATTTAGACATACTTTATTTTGAAAGTATTGGAATGTTCCAACAGTGCTACATGAAGGATAATCATATGCCAAATATTTTGTGTGAGGTCATGGGTCCAATTGTTTTTAAATTCCTTCAGGAGTTTAAGAGAGAACAGGAGATGGGTTTTCTGCAGGCCATGTGATTCCATCAGCAAGCACATGTCCCAGTAAACTCCAAAGAAGATTCAATACCAGACACAAGCTCTGCTTTATTCTGTCTTGATGTGGATGAACTCCTAATCTGTTAGGATTCATCTGGTGTACATGGCTTCCACTGTGACAAATTAAAAAATGTAATGTGATTATTTTCATGAATAGTTATTGAATAACTAGAATAAGTAGAGCTATTGAAAGATTTTATTTACACAACTCTATGCTTTGTCATTTTTGAAAATATATTGTTTATTAGAAAATTTAGATATTCCATTAAAATGTTTAAAGGGCCCAAACTGAAATATTTTCAGTTTTTATTAGGAGTTTGAAGCATTCTGATTCAAAATAATTTTGCAGTTTTTATTGAGAGCTGACTTTAATACCACTTTTATTCTCCTTGCTAGGCTGGGTTTTCTGGCTGGACTGCAAATCCCATAATATTTGATGGATGTGGATTCTTAGAGTGTATTTTCCTTTTCATCCATCAGGGTAAGTGTGGAGAGGAGATGCCACGTGGGATCACACCTGAGAGTGCAGAATATAGATAAAAGCATCCAAATTGCATGAAGTTGCATTTTCAAAAGATTTTTTTTCATACAAGTCTTTGTAACATTCTATTTTTTCCTATTCTTCTATTGCAAAATCCTGAGTAACTCTCCTACTTAATATTCTGTCTTTTTTACCTCTTGATTCCTTAGAAATAAAAATTTAAAATAGGATTTATTTGGATGGGATTTGGGCTTAGTTTTCCAATTCTACTTGGTGTAACTAAGGGTGTAATAGAACCCAATCCAAAAGATGTCATAAGGAGAAAATGTAACAAAAAATTTGAAGACTTTGTTTCAGTTTTTTTCTAAGTTTCCCTCAAGATACACATAGCATGTGCAGAACTTTCCTCATGTAGTCTTTGAACAGAACATACCCTTTCTTAAATTTAATCCTTGGCTTTCTGTGTAAAAAAGAGCAACAGAATACATTAGTATACCTAACACAGCTGGTTTTTTCCTGCTCCTTTATAGCAACCTAAGGTGGGAGAATAGATTCTTCCCATGCAGCAGAATCTCTGCTGCCTTTTTTTCAACTGGGTTGCCAAAAATTGCACTTGTCTTTCTCTTCAGAACTACAGTGTTGGATTCATATCCTCCTTAATATGGTTATGATGACCTCTATTTTTCTAATATTTATATGATCACATTACACAAGTTTAAAATATACAGGAAATGGGACCATTACTTCCTATCTGAAACATGGATTTTGTGTACTCATGGTTTTGTTTACCCTATAGTGTTCTTTAAACAAGCACTTGCTATCTTTTTTCCAGTGCCAAGGTTAACCCTCATAAAACAGCAGTATTTGTACTAAACAACCTATTTAAAATATTTAACATTCTTAGATGCTCTGTTTATCTAAGTGATACATCCATTATTCCTTTTCCTGAACAAGCTCATAGAAATATATTTTCTTCCTTCAAGAAATGGGAAAACAAGGTTTATTTAGTTAGGGATTTTGGTTCTGAACAATTTTAATCCACTTCTTTATCCTCCTGTGAAATTCTCCTGCCTTGGGATTAAATTATTTATTGATACCATGCAGTACTGGATCTATGCATTACATGCTCATGCAGGCAGAGGGAAATTTTTATCCCCAGGGGGCTTGAAAGGTAGATGTAGGATCCTTCAGTCCAATAAACTTTTCAAGTGTATATGGATGAAAAAACCCCAAACAAAACCCACGCCCCCTTTCCTGCTGACGGATGGAGCACGGAGGCTGAGGAGCAGCAGACAGTGGCACAGAGCTCAGCTGAGGGCCTGGCTCAGGAAACACCGTGTGGGTAAAGCAGGCTGGGTGTGGCCTGTGGTGCTCCCCAGAGGGGAGGCAGAGTCCAGCTTCTCTTTTAAGGCCTCAGGAAGCACAACAATTACTATGAACTTGCTGGCCCTGAGCTGCTGAGCAGTGAGATGCAAGAAATCAAGCTCCCTTGAGTAACAAAACCTATGGAAGTTGCTGAGAGCACAGGAAGAGGTCCACTGAGATGTGCTGCTTAGTTTTCTTCCTAGGAACTACTAATCTCCTTTATGCCTTCTTTAGATATCATCCCATTCACCATGCTCTGTTTGTCTCTAAAGATCATGAAAAGCAAGCAGAGATGTCTTAAGGTATTCCTTTTAGACACAAGTATTCAGGAATGACAAGAGTGGAAAATAAAAAAAATTATGAATACTCAGAATTCAAGCCTATGAAGTTAAATTTTTATTCATTTGCTTTAGTCTTTCTAATACTTCAAGACCTTCTAGAAGGCTGAGTGAATGTAGACTGTTCACAAAACTGTGACCACTAACTTCATGTTCTCCTCTTTACATATTTTTTATTTCCAGGAACTCAACACTTACAATCTGAGAAACTGTTAGAGACTATGCCATATTTTCTTTAAATTTCACAAGGTAATGTTTTGTGTGATTGCACTTGGTGTGGGTTATCCTGAGGACATGTGACGTTCTCCTGTATTTCTTTCTGACGGGATAAGATGGAGTAATCATGCCCTGCACAGGGAGTGGGGTGGGAGTGGAGAAGGAATATTCCCATTGGAAGGCACAGTTTTGCAGGGTTTAACACCTGTTCTGTGTCAGGGCCAGAATTAGTAATGATACAAATGGAAGAAGAACTGTCAACCTGAAGGACTGTCATAGGTTATAAATTCCAGGGGATTAAGTGTTGGGAATACATCCCAAACTGGAATGGCTAAAGGTCGGTGGTACTGCAGGGGCAGCTCTGATGAGACCTTGTTACAAGTGCACAAAGTGAGATAAAGCCCAAGGACATGGCAGCAACAAAATGTGAGTGGGCTCTTACTCCCAGAGAGAAAACAGTGAGCTGCTCTCACAAGGCAGTCAGGCTAACATTAGACTTTAAATTATAACTTTTGTGCTTTGGAAAAGGAGTAGTGGGTGATTAAGGCTTCCTTTTTTTCATATTATTCTGTGTTCCATGGAAGGCATTTTTAAAAGCAACTTGATTCAACATTTGTAAGTGGATGAAGTACAGCTTGTTAAACAGCCAGCATTAATCTCCTGATAAGTCTGGCTTAGAAATGAGACTTGAGCTTGTGCTTATTGATGACACTGAAAAATTGAACTGCTTCATTATTGCTAATGAAGACGGAAAGGTGAAATTTAGATCTGGAGTAAGCCCCTGAAAAGAAACTGGATGAGTTTCTTTAGTACATGTTATATGAGGTCTATATGAGATTTTTTTTTTGCGGGGGTGGGAATGGATTTTGGGTATTTTACCCCCTTTTAAATACAATTTTCCTGATATATTATCTAGTTTGTTTCCATAAACTGTTCAAAACAGGGGAGATGGTGGTTATGTTCTCACATAGTATTCGTTTTCTCTCCTCTAGTATGTTACAGAGCTTTTCAATGAAGGGAGAAGAATTTTAGACATATAAATCCCAAAATCTTAAGATTGTCCTATAAATAACTTGCCTTCTGACTTGTGCGATTCAGACTCCAGTGATAAATACCACCAGCATGAATGGTGAATTTGGGATTTTTCTTGCCAGGAGCTGGGCATATTTTAAGTTGCAAATCTGGAATCATAGCAAGAGTATTTTAGGAGTATTTTAGCTCATAAAGTGTACTGATTCTGAAAGTGAACAAAATTAGTGTGTCTGTACTGCTCCTTTGAAATGGTAGAAATTAATTTGTGCAATCGTGTAAAGTGTAAGACAACCACTCTATCCTAGCAAAAGCTGACCACTCTGAGAGATTTAAAAAGTGCCTTGATTTTATTAATACACTTCTATCAATCTGTTTATTAAATTATTTTTAATTCCATTTCACAAATAAGCAGAATGAGACAAGACAGATGTTTAATCAAAACCATTGGACAGATCAGTGACAGATTTGGAAATAGCCTTTTGACCAAGACAGCCAGCAGGGAGGGTGTGATAAACAACTGTTTTACACTTTGTGTAGGTCTTCTTTTGCTTGAGAATGGAGCAGCCTCTGTTCCTTGAGGACATAGAAACCTTTGTAATACAGATTTGTAAACACATATTTGTAAGTCTATTGCTCAGTTGCTTGTTTATCAGAAGTCTGTAGCTTACATAATATTCAGAAAATAAAGGAGAAGAGGACAGGCAAAAAGGATAATAAGTAGGGAAAGAAGAAAATAGAAGCAGCTGATTTTTAAAAAAGGTATGGGGATATTAGTACCGTGTAAATGAGGACTAGGAGAGTGGTATAGGGGTTTTGCAGCCAGGGACATGCAGGCACTTACTACAGAGTAAAGGAAATAGTTAATTCCTCATAGTTGGCCCTCATGACAGCCGTGGTCAGCATTTTGCATGACAGGCTGTCAGTTTTTACAACCAGTTTATTCAGAGAATCAGGTGTGCAGAAGAGTGATTGAGATTATCTGCAAAATGGATGCCTTATCATATCAAAAAACGCTTAAAAGATTTGCTTGTTTAGACTGGGTAAATAAAGGCTAAGAGAAGGTATGACTTCTGCTGAAATAATATGTCAGAGCAGTAAAATATGGAGACCAGAGCAGTAAAATACTACATAAGCTAAAGGTCAATATTAGCAGAGTCACCAAGGGTCATGAATAAATTCAGGTAGAGAAGAAAAAGTGAGAGTCTGTCATGTGATTTTTCTGCAGCATCTGGAGGGCAGAATGAAAGATTTCAAGTGTTATATGCACCCCATGCCCAGCTGGGTCTCAAATTGTGACAAGATGGATGGGTTACCTTGTCAAGGCATCCCTCTTTTGAAAGATGTGAATCCAAGATGCAGTTCTGTTTTAGCCCATCTCCATAGCAAGGGCTTCTGTCCTTAGCTTATTTGAGAGAGCTGTGTAAACAGTGTCCCATGGCTCAGAGATAAATTTCCTGATGTGAAAAACTTCAAATATTTGAGAAATGTACTCACTACTAAATGAAACGGAACTTCTACATTTTTTAAAAATCAAAAGGCAGAAGGAAGTGTGACTTATTTAGAAAAGGTGAATGTGTGACTGCACAGGTTTTGCAAATATGGAGTAAGCAAGCTGAGGGAGCTCAGCAGTAGTGTGCTTACTGCCTGCACCTTGCTGTTGTGTTTTTTTGGGAGGGGCTGGGTCTCAGTGCAGAGGAGGGGTCACAGAGCACACATTGCTCTCTTGGCTGTTTGTTGGCCTTTGGTGTTTCATATGAGCAGGCTGCTTGGACAAGTGAGCAAACCCAACTATCTAGATGTGCATGGAGGCTTTGGAAGTGTTTTCAGGCCACTGGCAGTCACCAGGGGAGTCAGTTACCTTGCTGCTCTCCCTTGAGAAATGTGGTTTAATAATTAATGTCCATCTGGAGGAGATGTTACTTCTCTAGCTTGTCTAAGCCTGGACAAGGAATTTGCTGACCCAGGTGTACATCAGAGACATAAGCTTCATTATTGCTAATGAACCAGTTAAAGAAATCTTGTCAGGAGACTTCGTTTTTCGCAAGAGATAATTCATTGGAAGTTTTGGTGCGTAGCTGTGCAGTGTAGTTTGTTTCCTGGACCTTATGCATATGACACAAAGCTCACTTAGAGCCTCAATTTTGAAGTGTAGAAACCAAGGAAAACTGTTACATCAGCTGCTGCTACAAAGGGAGAAGGTTGAGTATTAACAGGCTGTTTATCCTAGTGGGGCAAATATTATTTCAAATTTTATTTTCACTGTGTGAAGTTTCAGTGTTTCCTGTAGGCTATGGAAATGTCTTATCAGGTTTCAGATTCTTCTGACATTCTCATTTACTTCCAGAAATGGTGGGGGAACCAAGTTTATTTGGGTTTGTTTTCTTAAAAGGGTCAGATTGTAATTGATTTTCTGCCCCTGAACAGCCTGTGGAAGTGATTCGTTTGCCTAGAAAAGGCACTTGAAGAAATGTAAAGAACCTACTTACAGTGTAAGCAATGCCAGTTTAAAAAATGTTTAACAAAACAAAAAGGAACACTTACCAGTTGCTCTATTTTATTTGAGACTTTGTGGCACACTTTACTTTCAAGGATCCTTACAAGGATTTACTTGACCTTTAAAACAAATTAACAAGATTATGATGAGCAAGTAATGGCTCTGGGACAGGGCATCAAGTCAAACAGGGGAAATCCCCATTTGTTCTGGAATTTATTTAGCACAAGTAGGCTCATGTAAGTTAAGGGGATACAGCAGAGGCTTCCTCCCCTGTGAAGCATAAGCTCACTTATTTTTTTAACCTGTTCTCTAATCAAATACAGTGAGTTATTTTTCCCCAGTTCTTTGAAAATACTCTACAAAATCTGTGCATTTTTTGTAAGTTTAGACACAATGAACCTCAAGTAGTTTCATTCATAACATTCTGTATGTGTCTTAGCCTTGATGAAATTTCACCTTGGATAACTTTGATCAGCCTTGTGGAAAGAGCAGTGTTTTTTGTGATGTGAAATGAGTGAGATTTGATGGTGGTGGCTTTGACAAGCTAATCTCTCAAATTCTGACTGGATTTGGAGTTAGGTTGTTAGTCCCACTGTGGTGGGAAGAACTATATTTAATTTTTTCCTATGGCATGAAGTGATGAGGAAATCGAATTTATTATCTTTTCATGATAAACCATGATGTATTTATCCCCATAAATGAAACAGAAGTTCTGCATAACCAAATGTCAATGGTGATCCAGATTTCAAGCCCTCTATTTTTAATCATATTACGAAATTTTCTGTCTCTCTTTTCAAAAAGGATCTTCTCAATTTCCATCTCTCAAAATACAAGAACTTCTGGCTAACAATATACTCTTTATTCTTTCTTCCAGTTATATTTGAATCTTGTCTTGATTTTAGTTTGCCATGTGTGCCAAGCGAAGTCTATGTGTTCACAAAGCCAAGTCTGTGTGAGATTATGCAATACATATCTGCTTAAAGTGTCTCCAAACAGAATTCAGTGTTCCTAAATCCAGCTGTGTAGTACAGCACTGACTTTGTTTTTCTGTATTCTACAAGTCCTGAGTTCAGATTAGTGGAAGTTTGATTCCTTGGCTGTCACTGTGTTTTATCCCGAATGGAGCACAGTGTTGAAATTCTGAGATATTTGACCATATTTTTCCATGAAGTGGAGTCTGAGGGGAGCTTGGCTGTGTAACTTGAGGCTTATGTCTGTCTTCTGTTAGAGCAGATGTTTTGAATTATTTTTTTAAAGATACTACTAGTTACTATAAACCAAGCTATCTTTCCTAACCACCATGTCACTGCAAAGGAAGGAAGGGACATCCCCACTGGAATAAAGGTGGAGTAGGAGTAGGAACCCAGCTCCTGCTGCTCATTCCCACTGTCCTTCACAGTCTTTTATTGATTTTTATGGTGTCAAGAATAAAAATACTCAAATAATGAAAGTCATCATTCTGGATGTTGACATAATCCTCAGAAATGGATATGGACAATTCTGATATCTAAGGGAGGGCGGAAGAGGGAGGCATTACAACTTCATTCAAGGAATTGTCAAGTTTATATATAGATCCTGCATCTCTGGTATGGTGGTAGACACTGATAGAGGGCTTCTGAGATAAATGTTGGTAACAAACTGACAGGTTTTTATTTTAACAATATATAAAGGTCTCTTTGAATGGCTTTAACTTCTGGTCTTTTTTATTATTGTTTTATTTTTTTAAGGAACACACACTGACTGACAGTGCTTGGGTAGTTGGCTTTCTTCTTAAAAATCTGAATTTGTAGCATTTAGAGGAAAAGTTGCTTGCCATTCTCCAACAATTAATTCCAGAAAAGTAAGCTAATGGTGAGCTGGAGCTAAGGTTATTATGTCTTCTGCATCCTTCTGGTAAACATAAACTTAAATTAAGAATGCATTATTCTTAGAGCTTGACAAGTACCGAGGATTTATCACAGTAAGAACACTGCCTTCCTGTTGTTTATAAAGGCATTGAAACAAGGCCTCTAGGTTATAATTCAACTCCCCTGCAATTATCAGGCTGACATTTATAAAAAAGCTACCCTTATTGATAGTGTGTTCAAACCACCTTTGAAAACAGGTGTGAAAAGTAGTTCAAAACACACTGGTTTTGAGCATTACAAGAAAAAGGGTCCATGGTATTTACAGAGACCTGTCATTCCATATTATGCAAGAGAGTTACTGAAACCCATTGCAGTGATACATTTAAATTCTTGGAGGGATGAGGTTGGGGTGAGATCTGAACATATGTTAAGTGACAGAAGTGAGACTTTCAATGTCACTTAACTTATATTTACTGTGAACAGATGGGATTTTTGTTTTCTAATTCTCTGAGTTGCCATTAGGAATTCCATTCTAGACCAAGTCCAAGATACAATTTTTTCCCCCCAGTTACTTAGTCACAGAAAAGACTGGAGGTGTGAGGATATATTGAAAATTGTTCTCTTCTGCACTTCTTGCTTGTAGTTATTAGTGATATTTTCTAACTGGAGGAACTGTAATTAAAACCAGATGGCAAATATATCCTGAAATTTTTATACTTGAAAAACTTGCCAGCACTGCCAGCTTCTGATACCATTTCAGAAACATAAGGTTTTTTGCTTGTTATATCTGAATGGGTTGTTGTGGAAGTTTATCTTCAATCTCAGCCTAGTTCTGGAAAGAAATAGATAGAATACTTAGAAATATAGCTCCAACATTTTCCTCATTTTTGTCAATGCTTTAGAAGAAAGAATATTACAGCTGGAGTTGGATGTTTCTTATTTATTTTTAAACAGTACTTGTGTGTAATGCTGAAAAGGAGCATATACCATGAAGTTAATGATATGCAATTAGGTAGCAGTCTGTAAAACCCCCCAAACCAAAACTATTTGGTGATCAAAACACAGGCTTATGTTCCACCAGGTCAGATAAACATATCCCCTATTTTGACTACAGTTTCCAAGGATTTCAGTGGCTGAAATTTGGGATTGCAGTCTCTATAAAGGCTCAACTTAATAGGCTTTAATGGTCTTGGGGCAAGTGACTTCTCTCACTGTATTGGAGGTGATGCATTGGTGTGTGTGTGTGTGTGAAGGAGATGCTTCAGCTGGAATAAAACTGAGCCATCCTCAAACAATGTGACATTTCCAGCTCCTCAGACTCTGCCTGGAACCCAATTCACACAGAATGTGATCAGTTACACTTCAGTATTGGCTAATCTTCAACTGCAATCAATAAATCAGCTTGGACAGGGAGAGAGTCGAACGTACTGTGGTGTTTGCTTTTCTAGCCTTTTTGAGAGGTCAGATAATGGAGACATCAATTAAAAGCAGGATAAACAGCAGGGTTCTTCCAGTGCAATAGTGTTTCCCTTTCTTTAATATGAATTTAGCTTTAGAGGAACCAGCCAAATAGTTGGTTGTGTTTATAAGCAGTATAATTCAGACATGGCTAGTGAAAACTTCAGTGCTCAAACTTCTTTCATAGAACACAGAGTGTAGATTTTGAGTGAATATATCAATGTCCAAACCTTTACAGAAAACAGTGGTTTGGGTTTTTTCAACTTCATTAATTTTCCAGGGGTTTTTTCAGTTATTTTAGCATGACTTCAACACTCAAAATGAAAGCTCATTGTGATGCACACATGTGTGAAGGAAATACTTGAATTTGGATAAAACTGCACAAAGTTCAATGTGTTGCTTCCAGGCTCTAATGGAACCTAAATGTGCTATTTCCTAAGTGTCTTTGTCAACAATGATCATTTCTATGGTGGATGAGATGACAGTATTTATCCACTGGCCTTTATTATTTGGGCTGTTTCATGCAAATAGTCTCTTTTCCTCTATTGTCCTGTAATCTTATAGACTTGATAAATACCATGGTTTTATCTGTTCTTGTTGTGTGCATATTTTGGCTCCCAAGCAGTGATATCTCCAGTAGTTAGAGGTGCCATTGGTGAGACTATTGTTTCACAGGAAATGAAAATGCTGAATCAGAACATCTGTTAAGAATTGGCAGGGAGTTTGTCCTCAAAACTAGGAAGTAGGTTGTTCTGACTCCAAGAGCTGGCAATCTTGGGCTTGCAGAGGAGAGAAGTACCTCTTTATGGGCTTGTGTTCTGCTCAACAGCAGATGTGTTCAGTTGGCCATAGTTCAGAAGATTTGCAGGAACCTTATTAGAAAAGTGAGCCAAAAGGCAACACACTCTGCTGGTTGATGGGGATTTCTTACATTGCACTGGATACTGTACAATAATTTTGCAAGAAGGCAGAGCCAGATGTGAGATGGATGGAGCCACATATTTTCCACACTCAAGAGAGAGGTTTGTGTACAGAATTACAGTCAGGAATTCTGTGAGTGAAAGATATCAAATGTTATTCACACAGAAATGTCTGGATTTGTAGATAAATTCACTTGGATTGGTTGTTTTTGTGTTAACTTTCTGACTATAAAAGAGTTTTGTTGCATTAAAGTCTAGAAAGCAGTAAATAGTGAAGAAGTACTTGAAGATTATTCCATTCTGAACTCAAGAACCTTGCATGACTTGTGTTTGTGGTCTCTTTCCCAAACTTTAAATGGTCATACCATTGTCTTCCCATTTCCCCAATGGCACCTTGCCACTACCACCACCCAGAAAAGCTTAGTGTGAAGAGAGATGCCATGCTTTTCTCTCTCACATGCTGCAGCACTGAAAACTGTGCAAAATGAGGTTAGGGCTTCTATGATGCTGTGCTTCTGCAGCAAAGCAGGGAACAGACACCAGCCAGGCTCCTGCTTGCTTGCTGTGGCATGAGGTAGAGGGGAGAAAGTTCATTCAGCAGTGCTTTGATTCCAGGCAGCAGAATCCTTGGACTGGAAACAGATCAGGGAGTGCCAGTATCACCCAGGAGAGCTGGAGCACATGACACCTCATAGCCAACATGTGTAAAAGGAGTGCTGTCCTCTGGTGTGAGTAAAAGGAGATTTTTTTTTTAAGTGTTCAGATTGTTATTCTCTGTTGTAACTTCCTCCTTTAATCTTCTGTGTTTTTAGAGACAATGGGACTAAAAAGACTTCTCTGTATTTTAGCCTTATTAAGTCTCTTATGTGAACATAAAATGAGAACAGTGCTGTGGAGATCTGAGCTCCCAGAGTGCACACAGCTAAGAGCTGTTGAGGGCAGAGTAAATGCACTAAAGGTAATTTGCAGACAGATAACTGGATCTTCCTAACAAATTCCCTTCCCTTGTTACAGTCAGTCTAATGTACCATAACAGTCTTTCTTCCTTTTGTCAGTAAGAGAAAAAAAATCACTGCTGGGATTAAAGCAAGCACAGAGAATTTCAGATGAGGGAGAAGACAGTAAAGTTCGTGAAGCCAAATGTTGGTAGTCATAATTGTAAAGCTTCCATTCCTAGGTTACTCATTCACTTCCAAAGTGATTTTTTAAAAAATATAACATTTGAGGACAGACATTGTATATCTTTTCTAGTTCATCCTAGAACAAATCACATGCATATGGCTCATAACTTGTTTCTTTTTCTTTTTTATGTATCATATATATTTCCTGGAGGTGAAGTTATTTTTTAGAAATACTAAGCAAACCTTCAATTCAAGCTGAAGAGCTGCAGAAACTGACACTGCTAAAACCCTGGTCCCATTGTCTTGGTGAAGACTGGTTTGTATGGGATAGATATTACTGCTATCTACAAAATAATTCAGACAGTAGGGATCCTGCAGGCTGAGGGGTTCTGCGTGTTTTGTAAAACAAGTTCAAGGAAACCATTTAAGAATCAATTTTACCAATTTGTAAATGGTTTGGGGTGTGCTGTAAACATTAGCACATCCAGCCTATTAGTGAGCCACTGCTGAAAAGTGGAGTTACAGTTGCAGAAGATGAGTTAGGTAGGGGTGTGCACATTCTTCCATCCATGGCCTGACTGGAAACAACACCAGTGAGCAGACATGAGGATACAGATTCTGCTGTGTGACATCACACACTGTGTCACATGATTTGGAACATGTAGGGATCCTTCCTTCCATTGCAGGCTTGTCCTGGAGAACCAGCCAGGTAGGTTGTGGTGTTTTCCCTATATCCTGGAACATGCTTTATTAAGTACTTCTGAGAATAAGGGACCAGATACAGTGCTGCATTACCCCTGTGCTAGATTAGCTCACTTGATTTCTGATCAGGATGTGTTGAGCACTGTCTAAATTGCCTAATATTAAATAGACAAATGTTCTCTGGATACATGAAATTCTGCCTACTTCAGGAAAAGCTGATAGAAAGGTACCCAAAAGATTTGATTCCCTTTACTCCAGCCTGTAGCAGAAAAATAGGGGACTGAGCATCTGTTATTTTGGCATCTATCTCTGTTCCTGCTTTCTACCCTTTTGGCTTCCTGTTTGTTCCTGCTGTGGTCCTGTGCTGACAGTAGTAGCTAGAAGAGCTGGGATATTTATTCCCATTTGGCCTTTCTGGTAGTTGAGCTGAATTACTGTTGCAGTAGCAGCAAGTCCCACTGCCTGCAGCCTGCCCAGAAGAATTGGGAAGGCAGAGCAACTGGAGCTGTGAAATGCAGATTAAGAAACAGCTTCAAAATATTGAGCAATATATTTCAGCCTAAATGCATTTCAATAGTTTTGCCACAATGTCAGAGGTGCTCTATAGTGCACTTAAGGATGTAGTTGGAGACAAACAAACTGCACATAAGTCATCTGCAGTACTTTGAATGCTTCACTAGGACTATTTGACAGAACTAAATGATCAAACTTTATAGGGCCAAGTGGGAGAAACTAGCTCTTTGCTTTGGAACTGACTCTGTCCTCCTGTGAGTGTGCAGACAGTGCCAGCAGAATCCCAGTGACAGCAGTGTGACGTGCTTCTGCACAGCACCTCTGCAGAGCCTGGCTTCTCACTTTGTTGGCACCCACAGTTTCCCATATGTGCACTCTCACCCCCCTTGTGAGGTAGCTCTTCAGATTTTAATTGCAGATAACTAGTGCATGTCCCAGAACTGAAAAAAGCCCTGAAGGTTTTCAAATCACCATCAGACTGCCAGCTTGCTCATCTTCTGTTATTGAGAGGTGTTCAGGAAACAAGGCCAAAATTGCCTTTTTATAACACTATGGTAGTGTTACATTGTGGGCATCAGGGAATACCTCTAGAGGTAGATGTTTCTTCTCACCTGCTCCAGACAAGCAGGTTGGAATGATAGTGCTGATGATATCCAATATTTAAGGTGAACTTCAGAAGGAAGTGAGTGGTAACCTTTGGAATTATTAAATTATCACCCTGAAATGCATTTGGCATTTGCAAAGTGTGTGAAATACTTACATGCCATAGGGCAGTTCAGCTGAGCCATCTACTACAAGACTAATTCTGCTGGGCAAGGCTTTATGTCTGGTACTGCTGAAAGCTTCTTGCTCCTACAGGAACCACGGTGCAGGACATTAAAAAGCTACAGCTGTTTCAAGAAAGACTGCAGTGGCTGCCATAATAATTTCCTATAACAAAAAAAACAAACACAAACCAAAACAAACAAAAACTCAACATCCCAAAACAACAAAAACAGAACCAAAACCAAAACCAAAACCAAAAACAAGAGAGAGAGAGAATGTGACAATGAGGCTTAGGGTGTCTAACCAGTGAACTTCCAGTTTTCCATACAGAAGGGCAAAGTTACTAAGTGTTATAAGAGAAGAAAAGATGATAGCTTTTAGGAGGTTCTAAATTTACAGAGAAAGGGCAAAGTGAGACAACTTAGATCAGACCTGACATATTGCTTATCCTCTTTTCTTGGCATTTACTTTCAGATAAAACCTGCTGGATTCAAAGAAGTGGTTCAGTGCTTCCATGACCTGGAACTGGAGCTGTTGCAATTGACAGCAGTTCCCTTTCTTGTATTTATCTTAATAAACAAAGTCCTTTTCCTATGAGGGATGTTTCCAGCTCCTCTAGATACACTGTTTTCATCAATGTCTGTGGCTGTCCTCCTTGGAGCCCTTTGGACTCTGCACCACTCCTGTTCACATGATGATCTCACATTCCTCCTGGAGACAAAAATGTGTGTTCATGCAGCCAGAGAGTGGAAACTTACTGATTGTACAGAGCTTGGCAGGAGCTCCTGTTCCAGTCTCCTGACAAGAGCAGGGACAGGCCATGTTTCTGTAAATACTGAGCCAATTAAAGCCTTCTTGTCTCTGCACTGATGCTTCTTCTCTCCCTGTTTGTTCCTTTCTCCATGTTTATGACAAGCATGCAAAGCAAGAAAGCTACTTTTTTCTGTGTCTGGTCACTGTTGTAAGAAAGGTTTTGAGCAAATGCAGACCCATTGTAACAATATTTCTGCAAGAGCCCTGCAAGCAGAACTGCCTACAGCAAGAGCACAGATTATGTTTTATGTCTGACAGATCCATCTTTTAACATATTAAAGCAGAGGATGGAACAGTTCCTTTAGAGTCCCCAAATGAATTATTGCAAGCTGGCTTTCTACTGCCTGGAGCTCTGTTTATGCTCCTTGTTTTAACTCTTTGCTAGCCACAATTCAGACCACAGAGAAAACTGCAGTAAATGATGATGTTCCTTAACTGCATGAATGTATGTTTTTATTGTAGTAATAACTTACATGAGCTATTTCCTGCAGTGGAAGTGTTTTGCAAAAGCAGCATCTATGTGTGGCTACATTGGAAGAGAACAGCTCAATGCAGAGTATTTTTTCCCATTCTCCTTTTTGAAACATTCCTACTAGCATGCTTTAAGGAAGTAGTTCAAGCACATCTGGTGACCCCAAAGCCATAACTGTGTAGATGCTTTAGGGAAAAGCTTGGTGAGTTACTCCTGAAGGTTCAGAGCAAAGGCAGCCTGTTTCTACCTTCCTTCCACTGCTTAATGCTCTTCTCGTGAAGTCTTATAAAACAAGCATTTTGAATGGGTCACATTATGGGCACTTACACAGTCAGAGCTTCACATATGTCTCCAAATTTTCATCAAAATATCCAAAAGTAGCTTTGCGACTGGATTATGATAAATTTTATTTTGCAGGCATGCATTTGCATCCAGTATGCCTGAATTTCTGGTATATTAAACCTACCAGAACAAAGACTTAGCCATTTGTAATGGTATTATTAAAACTGCCAGTCTGATATTTTGAAATTTAAGTCTAAAAGCAAATATTCTTATTATAATTCTCACAGGTTAGTAAGGAGTTCTAAAGAGCTAAGTCTGAGTTTGGCTAAGCTGTAGTGCAGTACTGGGTATAAAGACATGGTCAGTAGGTCTCTGGTGGGTATGAATGCCAAGGGAGAGGAGGATTAGTGCTGTACCATTAGTTATGTTGAGATATGTTTTGAAGAATGTGAAAAACTATTTTTGTTATCAGCAAAACCCATAAGGCTTGAGTTCAGTGACAAGTTTCTGCTTTCCTAAGAAATATTTAAAACCCTATTAAAGACAGAGAACCAGCTTGCACTTCCAAGAAGATAAGACAGATGAGCTAATACCTTTTCCCTCCCTATCCTTCAGTTCTCCTACTTGGCTGCTGACTGTGGCCATGCCTTGGCTCACCAGCTGTGCATGGGGAGTGTTTGTGCTGGAAGTGAGTGTAGGACAGGTGAGTGCTTGGAGACTGTCCTCACACTCACCACTCAGTTCCTTCCTCAAGGAAGTGCATAGCAACAGGAGGACAGTCTGCTCTGCTGGACTTAAAGTTCAGTCATATATTCATAAAAAGAAGGTACCAAATGTGGTAGGTTTTTCAGCAGGTCATTGATAAAACATTGATTTATTCCAGATTTTCCCCTTGCCCTTGCTGCTCCTGCTTACCCTTACTTTGCCTCTCCTGTCCACATACAGTCATTGCCTTGAGTCACAGTGCATTTGTTACTACAATCTGTGCTGCAGCACTTCTCTAAAAGGCAGTTTTCCCTGCTAGTACTTCTTCTGCTGGAAACCCCAAAACTTTATAGAGTGTAGTAATTTCTAAGTGACAGGATTGCCAGAACATGGAATGATGAAGAGGCCAGCTTGGCTAAAGTTGGGTAGGATCTGGTAAAAACCTCTGTAACTCAAATAGGAAGAGACAAAATGTCAACTAGTGAATGGACAGGAAGTCAGTTTAAAGCCCAAGATGCTGTTTTTTTACTAGCATTGTGTATTTTCACTTTGACTGAAGTTTTTTTTCTTGTTGGTAAACTACTTTTACATTGTTTGCTTTTTAAGAGAGAAATTTTTTTTTCATGGAAAGCAGTGAGTAGACTTTCAATTTTTAACACAAAAAACCCTTGTTTTATGGAGCAATGAGCAACATGAGAGATTATATTTCAAAGTGTTTTCTTTAGCTAAAAATCCTGAGAACAAGTAAAACTCAGAGAAAATGGAGATCTCTTCGATGCAAAGAGTAGCTAGAGGCCTTGTTTTGGTTAACTTGTTTGATTTCAAGATTAAAGAGAGATTTATGGAGAACAGTAATGCTATGGAGACAGTTGTTGAACTTTGGATTTGCTAACACTAACAGCTGCTGATATCCTTGAGAGGAAGATTGTTGGTAGCAGTGCAAAACAAGCTCACTGCTTTCATCTGCATTGGGAAAAGCTTGGCTGAAAATATCACTTTGTGAATAGAGGAGCAGAGAGAAAGAGTGGTTGTATGGGCTGCCTGGAAAAATCATAGAGGTGAAGGACAAAGTGTTCTCAGTCTGATATGGATGAAGTTAAGATTAAGATTGATTGGATTTGATTGCCCTGTGGTGTGGCGGGTTCCCTTAGGAGTTAGACTGCATGTTTGTGTAAAGCTTGTATTTCACTCTGAAGTTAGATGGAAATATTTCTCAACAGGACATATATCTTAGAGCTTATCTAAGAAAAACACAGAGATTATGGGAAAAAATCAGTTTTTCAAAAAAATTGCAGAATGGGAATTTAGAAGTCCTAGTTTAGGCCAGAAGTAATGTTAAAGGCATACTGTAGTATTCCCCTCCTTTGCATGTGTAGAAGGATTTGGATTTGGCCTTTATGTTCTGCCCCTCTCTGACCTGCAATAGCTCTAAAGGGAATTGTTGTGTTGGCAACTCATGATAAGGCAAAGCAGAACTTGTACTGGAAAGAGTGTTTTTCAGGCAGTTATCAAATTACTCATCGCTTTTCACCAAAGCAAATGAATCTACAGCAATATGAATTGAATATGGTAGTTGATCCTGAACTCTTAACTGCCAACCAGCACAAAGATAGTGACATACTCTCTTTTGCTGATGTTATTAAATCTTAATGTACTTTCCCCACCCTTCATCTGTTTGACTTGCCTTCCATCTTGCTTTTGAGTTCCTCTCTGCCAAGCTTTGAGCTGTGTTTATCAACCCATTTTGAGCCCAGCTTCAGGTGGAAGCAGGCCCAACCTGAAAGGGCCTAAAAATAACTTGTTGTAGGAAAGATGTATTTGACCAAAAGCAGAGGAGCACGTGCTTTATTAGTGTTTCATGGTGCCTTCCAGCAGGGCAGGGCTGAAAACTGCAGCCTTGCAATGTAATGCAATTATATATTGTATAAATTCTTAAAAATCCTTTTATGAAAACCAGCCAGTTGTGTTATCAGCAATGCTGGGGAAGGCAATGTGAAAGCACAAAATGTTAAATCAAGAAAATCAGTTATGTAATCATTTTCAGAATCGTTCAGAAGTAATCAGACCTTCTCAGACTTTCCTGTACTTTTTTCTTAAAAGTAAAATGGAAGTGTCTTTAAGAAACATTATAAATTTAGCAGAACAATTCCTTTCTGTGAAGAACATTCATCAGGGAAGGGTTCCTGCCAGCTCTGTGCAAAGCCACACACTTGGGTGCAGTGTGAAACAGACAGAAAATGATAGTGCTGCAGGTACAAGACATTGAGAAAGTCTTGGAGCTGGATCTCATTTGTCTGTACAGAGTCCACTTCTCGGTGGGAGAATCTTTCATTTCCTATACCCAGCTTTAAAAAGCAGAGTCAGATTTCTTCAAATAAACATGTAGAATGCACGTTCTAGAGAAAGTGAGAGCAAGCCTGTTCTAAATCAAATCAGTGGCACTCAGTAAGACTTCCATGGAAGTGGTTTTCAGCTCAACCAGTTGTATTATTCTATCCTTTTTCTATCTGAGTAATTAATATTAAATAGTATAATTTATTTGGAAACAAATGAAAGGGACACTGTTGGTTCAGGGAAAAAATCCCTTTACTCCAATATTATTACCTCCTTAGAACCTGTTCTTTTTAATTGATTTAAGCTGATAAGATCTAATTTTCATGAAGCAGCCACACCAGTTTGAATCAATCACAGGCTGTCAGGCACCATGCTTGAAGATACACTACACTGGGGAAAGTACATAAATAGGACAGAGAAAGAGAAGGAATTAGCAAAGTTAAGGTCAGTCTTATGCCTGTGGGAGTACTTTGCTTTTATCAAGTAAGACAGCCAACAATCCTCCCTGCTACGTTAAAGAACAGAGGACAATGGTACTGGTTGTAAAAACTGTACATGATCACTGTAGCTCTAGGAATTATGCACATCTAGGAAACATTGCCACACATCCTTCTGATCTGTTTAGTTTCCCTTATATTTACATTCTGTTAATTAATTTGTGTCTTTGGGATGCAGAGAACATAACTGCATGCTATACTTAAGATATGGATAAGGCAAGGATTTCTACAGCAGCAGAATGATACTTTTCAAAATGTTTTCTCTTTATATTCACTCAGATATCAGAGTCCTAGAAAAACAGATGTTTACACAGCTGTATTTCCTCTGATTCAGATATAGGAAGCAGAAAAGCATCTACAGATTTACTCAGATTGAATTAGGCAGCAGTTATGCCTCATGTTGTAGGGCCTTACATCAGTAATTGCAGGAGGAGGTGAAGTAGCAGCTGCATTTTCGCTGTGCTTGGAATGACTGGTTCCTCATGAGTGCCAATGGTGAGATCCATTCTGTGTTGCACTATTTCCCAGCAGGACAGTCCATCTCAGGAGGTGTCTGGAAGATGATATTTTTTATTTTGGTGGAAGTATCCCACATACAGAGGACACCTAGGTTCATGGCTGTTCTGTGGTGTTGAAGCAGCATCCAGCACTCCTAGTGTGAAGACCTGGACCACTAAAAGTGCAAGTCATCCCTGTTTGCACAGCCTGTCTTGATGGAGCTGGGCATCAATTATCTCTCTGATCTAGATATGAGTAATACAGTAGAAAGGAGCTTAGTACCAGCAGTTCCTGAGAAATCTGCTGGTGAATTATTAAAACCAGTGTTTAATTAAAAGATGCACTCAATCTCATGGCCAGAGAAGCTCAAAGTAGGACATGTGAATGACTGAGAGCCAGTTCAGACCAGTTTTCTCAGAACACCACTCACAAAAGCACTGGTAGGGGAATTATTCTAGCAACATTTCTTTGTAAAGACAAAGAAATCCCTTTTTTTTTCTTATCAGTGCAGACCCTGTTGTTTTGCAATTTCTGAAAACTCTTTGACCCTTTTGTGGGACTAACATATATCTTAACGATTAAACACATCAGATACACACATGTTATCGTTAAACACATCAGATGTAGTTTATTTTTCCTTTACCATTACTACAGGAACCCATTTAAATGGAAAACTTTACTAGGATGGATTAAACAGGACTTCATCTCAATCCAGTCCTCCTCCCTATACTGCTTCACCCAAAATTTCACTCCAACTGATCATTTGAACTCACTCTTTTACTCAAGTTGACTGGCCAGTGAAGTCATGAGGGAGCATCTGCATCAGTTCCAGGCCACTTTCCTTTGAGAAGGATTCTTCTATCACTTTTTCAGATGCAAAACATTTATTTATGTTAGAATTTTTCTTTCTGTCTTGATTTTTTCCCCCCAGTACTTAGGATGGAGAAATGTGAAAGATTGCCCTCAATGGGCAGCTCTGGATTTACTTTTGCGTGTCCAAAGTCTCTGTAGGACTTCATGTTGGGACATAGAGAAAGTAAAAGTGTAAGAAAGGAAATTTGGAATAATGACTAAAATTTCTGTATTGTTTTTATGTTGGGTACAGAAAATGAATGAAAAAATTATTCAAGAAGGACTCAAGCCTTAAAACCATGATTAATTTTTAGGTAGCACTGGACGAAAAGTTTTCATGTGATATATGTTGATTTACCAATTATCACTGATTTCTCACTACTTCTGTTGTATCCATAAATATTTATTGGCTTATCCTCATCTGGGGAGAACTCTTTGAGGTGAAAATATAGGTGAATTCACATTTCACTTTTTGATGCTACCAGAATGCCACACATTAATACGAATAGCAGTGAAGGCAATTGGTCTCTGTGAGGACAGCCCTTCTCAGACTGTGGTGCTGGGAGAAAGGGGAAAGTCAGGTTGTCCAAATGTTCGTGGTCTGTATATGTATGAATGTGGAGGGAGGAAAAACCTTTTCTTCATTTATTGTGGCCCTTAAGCAAATACTTAATAATGTGGGGAAAAAAAAATCTCCTTACATCTGTGCTGATCTGATTTAGACTCTGCATTAACAGATAGGAATTGTGTGTAGAAGCTCTGTTTACTAATGGCCTATTGATATTTTGAACATTAATTATTAGCAAAGAACAAAATATAGTGTACTAAACCTATTTTCCTGAAGTTGAGACAGACATGCATCCCACAGGGCATTGTTAGTTATTTGCAGTTATAGAAGAATTTTATTCTAGTTTGATAACTCTAGAATGGCTGAAAAATACAGACCAAGGATCTCAGGCTAAAGAATCACAGAATCACAGGGTTGGAAGAGACTTCCAAGATCATCGAGTCCAACCCACCTCTAACACCTCAACTAAACCATGGCACTGAGTGTCACATCCAATCTTTTTTTAAACACATCCAGGGATGGTGATTTCACCACCTCCCTGAGCAGACCATTCCAGTACTTTATCACCCTTTCTGTAAAAAACTTTTTCCTAATATCCAACCCAAATTTCCCTTGGCACAGCTTGAGACTGTCCTCTTGTTCTGTCAGTTGCTGCCTGGAGAAAGAGACCAACCCCCACCTGACCACAACCACCTTTCAGGGAGTTTTAGAGAGTGACAAGGTCACCTCTGAGTCTCCTTTTCTCCAGGCTGAACAACCCCAGCTCCCTCAGTCATTGCTCACAGGGTTTGTGTTCCAAGCCCCTCACCAGCCTCGTGGCCTCCTCTGGGTGTGCTCAAACATCTCAATGTCCTTCCTAAACTGAGGGGCCAGAGCTGGACACAGCACTCCATGTCCTTCCTAAACTGAGACACCCACAGCTGGACACAGCACCCAATGTCCTTCCTAAACTGAGGGCCCAGAGCTGGGCACAGCACCCAATGTCCTTCCTAAACTGAGACACCCAGAGCTGGACACAGCACTCAATGTCCTTCCTAAACTGAGGGCCCAGAGCTGGACACAGCACTCCATGTCCTTCCTAAACTGAGACACCCAGAGCTGGACACAGCACTCGAGGTTTGGCCTCACCGTGCCAAGTACAGGGGAACAGTGACCTCCCTGTTCCAGCTGGCCACACTGTTCCTGATCCAGGTCAGGAGCCGTTGGCCCTCTTGGCCACCAGGGCACACCAGGGCACACTGCTGGATCAAGAAGACACATGTTTCTAAAGACACAATTTTTTTTTTGTCTGAGTTTTGGGGACGATAATATCTTCTTTCGTATTTTTGTAATCCTCTTGTTTTCAGGACACTTTGTGTACTTTCAAAATTAACAACCTGAACGTATTTTTTCTCTCTTTTTAAGCAGTTCTGTGAGAACATTTTGCCCTCTAGTGGTGCAGTGAAGTGAGACTGAGCTCAGTCCTTGCAAAACCTGTTGAAAATACTAAAAGCCGTCCATGGTATTTAAACACTGAAAATTCAGCTCCATAGATCATCGCCATTTGAGTTATGTTTCAAGGGCCAGGAGAAATAATGAGTTTTGAAAATGCTCTAAATACAATTGGTTGTTTTATGCAATCAATGGCGAATATTTATATATAATAATGAAAATTGTTCTAAAGTGTCCAAAGTGCCTCAGTATTCCCAGTAACTTGTTTCTCTTCTTTGTTGTAAATCAAAGGGAAAGGCTAATAACAAACACCCTTTAACCTGTTCTAGAAAGAAAGCTTGCATAATATACCATTGTTAAAAAAAAAAAAAAGGCTTTAGACTGGAAAAAGAGAAGTTTAATCAAATTGCAGCCAAAAGATTTATTAATGCTTCCTTTGAAAAACCTCGCTCTGAAAGATTAATATGTTAATTTAGAATAAAAGTGATTTAGTTAGTCAAGCTCAAAATTCAGCTAATTTACTCTGCAATGCTTTTTACTTTATGTAGTATTTTTTAATATGTCTTCATAATCAGAGACATTAGAGAAACTCCAGCATTACTGAAATGCTTTTTTTTGCCACTGATGATGCTCCTGGCCTCCACAGCATCCTTTGGCTTATTCCAAAATATTTTCAGGCTTGAACAAGTCCCAAGAACGACTTGCTCGGGCAATCCTTGCAGGAGGTGATTTCCTCTAAGCTGTGAGGACACGTTGTGATGTGCCAGGGACAGCGGTAACCACAGGGAGGCAGGGCAGGCAAGCGTTAGTGAGAGGGAAACACTGCAAAATGCCAAATGCTTCTGCACTTACCACATCCTAAAGCACAAAAGGTTGCCCTGTTCCTACTGATGGTACATTTTGCATGTGCATTTAAGAAAGACACAGAAAATGGTTGCAAACAAGTGATCAGAGATCTACTGAAGCAGTGAGATGCTTGATTTTATTTTTTTTTTTTAAACATAGCTGAACAGTAGCTGGTGTGCAAAGGAAATGACACAGATGAAGCAATGGTGATGTGCACTGTGGTTTTCAGGACACCTCAAAACCAGTCCCATTCAGTTTTTCCATGCCATGAACTTCAACAAGCATTTAAAATTTACATGCAAGGAGAGGCAATCCAAAGGGAGCTGGGGCCAGGGAAGAGTTCCTCCCTGTGCAAGTTTTTCTTTATTTTTTAAACTCTCTGCTCAGTATGGTTGAAGCAAACAGCAACAGTTTCCCTCACACATCATACAAATAATTTGTTTTAGAAAGTACAGTTTACTCTAGCTTCCCCTTAGCTAAATCAGCTGTAGCTCTGGTGTTTCCAGTTTTAAATTGAACTAAGGCCAAGATCTGCAACACATTGCCCTCATGACAGTAAATCAGATGCCATTAAAATATAGCCTCTTCCAGAGCAGCTTCCCTCAGTCTATTGGGAAATGACAACCCCATCTAACATTTTTGAAGAGAGTTCAGATAGTGCAACAAGGGTTTTCACTTGCAAAAAAGCAGAATCAGACAGAATTCAGAGTGGCCTTCAGCTGCTTCAGTTTTCTCTGTAATTTGCTTGTTGGTCTGAGAATCTGTAAGTGTTTGGCAGGGGGATGTTGCTTTTGGGAATCATTGCTGGTGGTTGTGACAGGTCCTTCTGCCTATAATAATGTCATGGAAATTAAATGGTCACTTTTTTTTCCTAGGCTTGAACACAAAAGTCTTGAGTTGTGGCATTGAGATTTTTATCTCACTAGTCAGTTAATGTTACATGTCTAACTTTATTTTATTCATACTGAATGATGAGAGGGAAATAAACTGTTCATATGAAAGAATCCCATGAAACTTCAGGCAACAGGGCAGTCTGGGTTGTATAACTAGAAATTCAGTTTTGATTTACCAGAGGATTAAAGGAATTGTTCAGTTAAGTTTTGCTTATGTATGCCTTTGTCACTGTTGATCTTGTTTTAGAGATGAGACATTCTCTTTTTATGGAGTGGAAAAAGCTATAGGTTTATTTTACACATCCCTTTTTATAGAGTTTTACAAACATCTTGTGTTTATCTTTAATTGGTCAGTTTTAAATCAGAGAAATTTCACTTCTTCTACATCCTTTTTCTGAAGCTGGCAATTGGCTTTCATTCACAGACTTTAGCTACCTTGGAAGTAGTGTGAATCCTCTTAACCACATAAAAAACCAACACACCAAACAACAAATACCAAACTAACCAAGAACAATTTAAAGTATTGCCTAAAACCTACTGTCTTTGAAGATTAATATTTACTCTTGTGAAAAAATTTCACCAATCAGAAGCTGAAAAAACTTGTTACAAACACTGACTGGTAGATTTTTCAATATATGTTTACAATAAATAGTCTTTTTAAACCTTTCCATGCATCATTTAGTTCTAGAAGTGCTCCTTCATGTTTACCTTTGCTTACAGCACTGCAGTTAAAATAGAGTTGCTAGGTGAATAAGCTCTATTTTACAATGAAATTGATAGTGTATTAAGAGGGCCACAGAAAATATTGCTTTTCTTACTTTTCCTGGTCTGATGACTTCAAATACCAGTAGCTGTCCATAGATTTGCCAGCTTCTAAAAGAAAAGGTGTTTCCTACCTCAAGAGAGGATAAATAGCAAGGAAAATGGACAGAATTCTGGTTCTCACTGCTTTGTCTGACTTACTGGCTATGCAAATTGGTCTCATTAAGGAAGGCCACCTACATTTCCGCAGTGCAATAGGACATTTTTATATTTGTCCTCTAGAGCCAATTTCCTCACAAAACTCCTGCTCCCTCTTTCATCTCATCTTAAAAATGGTTACTTTCTCATTTTCCAAAGAAATGTTCCTCTTGGTTAAAACACAGCAGAGTGGCTTCCACTTTTGGGCAGAGGTTGTCAGAGTGAGTAATTTACCACTTTAAAGCAGTAGCACAGAAGCTGGCAGTGTAGAGTCATGGGAGGTTGGATCCTGTGCTGAAGGAGACTGGGATAAGCACAACCTGGACATTGCCCCAGCTGAGGGAGGGGGTGCTTTGGGAAATGGGCAGACACCTTCCTCCTAGCCCCACTTATTTCTCAGTTCATAGAGCAAGCCCCAGCTCCTCTCAGGTCATTGCTGGTAGAGGAGCAGCTGTTCCTCACAGAACTGTAGAAAAGCAAAGAGATGGAGCTCCAGGAGAAGCAGTTATCTTACTCAAGTCATTTAAAACCTTCTACAAACCCCAAAAAGCTTGCTGATGACACAGCTCTTGTCTGAAAACTTATGGGTTGACTCTGCTGTTCACAGTTCTCAAGCATATCCTTTTCATTTTCCATTTCCTGTTAAACCCTACTGACCATTTCTGTTCCATTGGCCATGTCTCATTGCCACCCCAAACCAGCTTTATCAAAAAGCACTTTGCTTCGATCAAAGCCCTTTGAGGCTTTGCTGCTCAAAGGGGTTTTGGGCCAGCAAAATTATCTGTTCTGTTCTTTTGTGAAGCTTTGAACTTGCTTTGCCCTGTCAGAGCCACTGTCTCTTGGAATAACCCAGCTCTGCCTAGGTAGCTATTCAGGCTGTTAAACAAAAGGGAGGCCATTGGCTGATGAAGCCAAATCTGTACATTTCATGAAGACTTCCCATGTGTGTTCCCAGACCATTCTCCTTGCTCAGCTTGCCATTCCTATCAAGGAAACTGTGGTTCATGTTTTTCCTCACCAGTAGTGTAGCACGGATGTAGGAGTTTATGTGACCCATCCAACCCTGCACATTACTAGAAACGTGTCACATTCACAGGGCCCCCACTCTCTTCAGGAAAGAAAGGCACAGTAAACAAGGGAAGTACTCCACAGGGTTTTTTCTGCTTCACTTTCCACCCCTCTACTCTCAGTTCTGCCCTAGAAGGACATTTTGCTTAAATTCTGAGTTCCTGTTTTCTGCTCTGTTGGCCCTCTGAGGGACTAAGACATAACACAACTGTCATTTCTGCTCGTTTCCTGCTTATAGTACTGAGACCTTTCAGGTTCAATATTCACATTTGCCTAAAGTCATTACTGCATCTGCTAAGTAGTGAATAATGAGGTTGCCAATAGAGCAGCACTCTACTCATTTCATGAAGAAAATCTACACTGACACTTAGCTGGGAGTCTATTTTGAATTTTTCTGGCTATTGATCTACATTCTGAAGTGCACCCCAGACCTTCTTGACCTGACCATAATTTTTAGTCCTTCATTTACAAAGAATTAAAAGATCATTTCCAGTAAACCTAAGTATCCCCCTGGAATGCTGCCTAATTTGCTGGAAAGTACTGTAACTGCTGTTTGCAGGAAGACATTTGAACTTACAGCCTGAAACCAAAGACTTAGAGCCAAATACTGTCTTCAGTTGCGCCACGGTAATTTTAATGTAATTATTCTGCTTGTAATGAAGCTCCTCTCTTGTCATCCTCTTCCTGTTTGGGATTTGCAGAATATTTTTCAGGAGTAGTAACAATTTCCTCTGAAAGATCTCCAGGAAATGGTCAGAGTGACAAATCTTACGTGAGTCTGTAAATTGGTCAGTGAAAAGATGGAGAAATCAAGTAAGTTGTTACTTGGCCTCTGGTAAGTGCTGTGTAGCATTTCTCAGAAACTAGGGAAATATTGTCTGGCACTTCTCTAACTCTATTTTTGGCAAAGAGGCTCTTTCTTCATCCTCGTTAGATTCTTAATTCCAAGCAAGAAACTCTGTCTTCTCAGAGAAGGAGAGGAAAAAGGAGAGTTGCAGGGATATGGTTGGGATATCAGAAAACAGTGCACCTCGGCTGAACAGTGATGACTTAGCACAGATCCTTAGCTGTGTTTTCAAGGTAAATAACTTTCAGTGTGAAGGGAAACAGGGTGCCAGTGCAGAGGGCACTGACAAGCCAATGCACTCATTAGAATTCAATGCACTCCTGTGTGCCTTCTGTCCCTTTGAGAGCAGGCCACAGATGGCTTGTAAAATGTACCTCAGCCTTTGGAATATGAATTTGGAGCTGCCAGCTGATGCCCTGCTTCATGCTGTTGGTTGGAGAATCTGGTTGGTGGAGATCAGACAATATTACAATGTCAAATTGCCTGATATACCTCCATCACATGCTTGCTCTTTAAAAAATTCCCTCAAAAGCTCTGATGTAAAAGTATCATCACATATTCCCTGGGCTAAATCATTGCAGTTACTGAGCATGGCTAAGAGATCAACTTGAAGGGTTTTGTTTTCCCTGTCAGAAACACTATTTTAATTATATCTCCTGTGGCCAAGCAGCACCTTGAATACTGACTTTAAACAAACATGTCAATTGAGGGTGTTAAACAAATGCTTGTAGGTCTATTTTGGCTCACTCCTTGGCATTTAAACGCAGGATTTGCTCTGATGTTTAAATGACTCAGACCTTAAGTGGGAATGAGTGATAAATTTATTGAGAACTAATAAAAAATCCACAAAGCAAAAGGGGCAGTGCTGGGAGCGTGGCCGACTGCCAGAGGCTCATCCACAAAATGGCAGCTCCAGCTTTTATACCCCTGCTGTTGCATCAGCCAAATACATTTTCATCAGCTGTTGTACATATTCCAACAGTTTTCCTTATAAATCCCTGGCCCTTCCCAAAGTCTGTTAGCTGACTCTTCTTTGCCATCCATTGGTGGAGACCTTCTTGTGACTTGGCTGGAGGTGAGGTGTTGTCATACCACACCAGCCCAGTGCCAGCTGCCCCCATTCCCAGGTGCCCCATGCAGGGGGCACAGGTACAGCCCTCCCTCCACGTGTCCCTGACAGCCCTCACAACCCAGGCTGCCTGCTGGCAACAATACAGAGGGGAGAAGAGAGTCCAAAACCAGCCTGGATTACCCACATACAACAGAGTTACACATCAAAAGAACATTAAACCTTAACAAAACTTCTTTTAACACACATAATATCTGTGCCTCATTTGCGAGAGCCAATCATCACACCACTCATCTATAAAATCTGATAATGTTTCTAAGTTTAGTTCCAAATCCTTGAGAGCTTGAAAAGTTCAGAAATGCATTAGTTAGCTCTAGAAAACTGGAGGACCCTGGAACCTACTTAAATTCACATCACTGCCTAAGGATGAAGTACTCCATCACCTTTTAGAAAAATACAGCTTGTAAAATTGAACACAGAAATTTAGTCTCCCTCATAACAGGAAGAAGAAACTGAGGTGAAAGAGAGGAATGGGATAGTGAGACTTTAACAAGGAAAACCAAGCTCTTTACACATGACATGGCAGTGGGCTAAGGGAAAGGGCTTGTTCTTAGGGAGGGAACTGTGCTGCTGGGGAAAGAAGCACCCAGAGGGACAGAAGAGATTTCATTGTGCCCATCCATCATAGGAACCAACCTGGCCAAACCCAGTCTGTATATTGTAGTCTACGCAACAACACAGGGGTAGAGGCAAAGCTGCCTAAAATCCTGCTCTGTTGTAGCTCACCCCAGCTTGGAACAGGAGCAGAACTAGTTAGTGGCTGTCCCTGCATGGATATAGGCAAAGTGAGCTTCCAGGCGAGATTAAAATAATTTATGAGAGGAAAATAATTTTGAACAACATTGACAAAAAGTGGCAGAAAAATTGATTTAGTCTTCTATAGGTGATAAAGTGGGCCACACAAAGCTCCTTATTTCCCCTGTGCCTTACACCATCCCTGAACAGTCCCAGCCTGCAGTGGAGGCCTGGCTGTGCCTGGGGATCTCCCACACCCTTAATGCCAGTCTGCAAACCTTAGAGTGCCTCACATGGAGTCCTGGCTGCTACCTGCTTGCGTGGTAGGGAGGGCAGTTGTAACCTAGCCAAAACCAATGATATGCTCTAGGTTTGGTTCAAGTTTTAATTTTTTTTTAAATTTTGGGACAACCATTCAGTTGTGTAAGGGAGGAGGTGATGCCAAGACATGAACTGCATTTCAGCATTTGGTTTTATCAAAGCAACTGAAAGGCAGGCATTTAAAAATTCCAAACTAGCAAACTAGTGTTGTTGGTGCTTTTTGTGTTAGAAATTTCTGTTAATTTTTAGATCTGCCGTTTTAAAGGCAACACTGTAAGTGGATCTGTGTACTGGTTGTCTAAAACCTGTGATCTGTACAATCACAGCCCTTGCTCTTGCTTTCTTTGTTGTTTTCTCTCCCCACAGTCCCCATCTCGCCCCTGCCCTCGAAATGCCTGCAGAATGCCAATTGAAATGAAGAGTACTAAGGAGGTAGGAGTCATTTCTAAACACACTGTTACAATTTCGTGGTGTGGAATCCAAGAAGATTCAGCCAGTAATGCTACAAGCCCACATTTGCCACAGACAGCAAAGTTTAAAGCAAATGAGATGGTCTAAATGGACTGAGCCACAGAAACACATATTGTCCTTTGCTGTTTTTCTAGAAAAAATAAAATCAAGGTCGTTTTGGGATGTAAAATTAAATAGCTGCATCTGGTAATTAGGAGAATTAGAGGAATGGTAGAGGGTCTGAAAGAAAGCCAGTTTGATGGTCACATTCTTTACTGCTTTCATTTGCTGCTGTGACGGAGATTGGAGCACAGCTGTGCTGAGCACTTGTTTACCAACTCAGATGCAGCTGGGGAAATGCAGTCAGTGCTCCCTAGAATGAGAGGTAAAGTTTCTTATTTTGATATACATTCTCTTTGCTAAGTACTGAAGGTCTAAAATTCCACCTCTACAAGGTGCTTTCTGCTTTTCAGGTGAATTGCACTGAAGATTTCTGACATCCTTTTGAAGGGTTCCTGCAGGAGAGATGAAATTTCAAACCTGTATATTTCCTGAACTTTGATCTCATCCTGTCTACTATTGAAATATATGACCCAAAAGTGCTTCCCTATGAGTTAGGCACTCATCATGCATTTTAACCTTCTTGGAGAAAATTATGCAGGTCTCCGAGTTGCCTGCATGAGTTATCTTTTATTCATTAGAATCCTAAATGTTATTGACATGCATTCTTAATTATTCCCTGCTGGAAACAGTAGTGTTCCTGAACAAGTATTTTGCATTTGTTATGTCCTGCTGCTAGCATAGTTAATAATGTATATAATAATAAAATAAGAAACTATCAGAGCAGAATAAGAGAACTTATTAATATGATTCAATATAAGAAAATTGTTACTTCTGACTTTCACAGCCTAACAACATTTTCTGAATACTTCAAGCATGCAAAATCTTTGGGATAGGTCTAGCATGGAAATGACATTGCCAAAAGAAAAGCTGGCAAGATGTCACCTGCTGTTCTTCCAAAAGCATTAACTGGAGTAGTACCTTCCTTAGTGGAACTCAAGGTGTTACCAAAAGCTTTCAAAAGCAGTATTTGGACATATTTGGACATGCGTCTGGAATTAGTGGTTGTTTATTCAAAAAGAAAATACCAACCCTAAAAATTATATTTGTGCTTCAGTGTTTCCTCTGTCTCCTCTTTTTCCATGTCTTCCTCTGTGCACAGACACATATACTTTTCTTTTGCTTTTTGCTGTATGAAAAACCCAAAGGTTTCTAAAAAATTAAAAGCTGGTTGTGAAAAGCTGTACAATATTCAGGATTGCTCTTTGGTAGAAAATCTAGAAGAATCAAAAAAGTCAGTAAAAAATTACAGCCTTTTGTTGTGTTGTACTGCAGACAGAGTGTGAGTGATTTGCCAGCACGTCCACATATTTTTCCTTAGTAATTTCCAGCTGGTTGCAATTCCTTAAATACATGGCTTTGTGTACTGTGCAATTAAATATCATCCAGTTTCTATGCTGTCATCCCAAAGATTTTTCAGTTCAGTCTGTAGGATATTTCAGTCTTCTCTGATGCTGATAACATGTCCCACCTTTGACATTGACAAATACCACCTTCTGCATCTTTTTAATGATAATGGCAAAATTAAATATTAAAGAGATGTAGTCCCAGCTTCAGACCTTGAAAAGACCATCTATGAGCTAATTTTCAGCCTTCTCATTTTGGTATGATTTATCAGTTCTTTGGTTTAATCAGATCCCTTGCTGCTTTATAGTTACTGCACTAAATGTTTTCCTCAGCCTGAAAAACCTCAAGTGCTATTTAATCACAGGAGGTCTAAACTTCCTGGCATTTCTTATCAAAGAAAATACTAGAATGATCTCAAGGATGTGCTACTGGTAATCTGATATAGGATAATATCTCACTGTCCATTCATCACTTCAGTATTTCTTACCTTTAAAATGTATCCTAAAATCTTAAAACCTTTTAAAGATAGGCAGCAGGCCCATAGTGATTAGATTGTTTGTCTTGCTGTTGTTTTCTAGACATTTGCAGGTTAACTGTCAACAGCTCCCTGTAGCTTTTCTTCCAGTATCTAGAAATCATAGTCTCTTAGAATAATTTGTGTTTCATTGTGACCTCCAGAGGTCACCTAGGCCAACTCCCTGCTAACAGCAAGCCTAATGAGATCAGATTGTGGTGGCATCTGTCTAGGTGAGTCTTTAACACCTGCAAAGAGAGAGAGACATTCCAGAGCTGCCTGGGCATTTGAGTACTTTCATGGTAAGAAAATTTTCTTTCTGTCTAATTGCTTTCCCATGTTCCTCCTTGTGTCTGTTGCCTTTATCCTACTGCTGTGCACTTCTAAGAAGAATCTGACTCCACCTTCCCTGTACCCCCTGCTCAGGGAAGCACAGACTGCAGTAAGGACATCCTGTGAGTGTTTTCTCTTTCAGAGGCCCATTTCTCTCTGCCTCTCCTCTTCCACCATGTTCTTCAGCCCCCTAAACCATCTTGGTGGCCACTCTGAACTCACTCCAGTGAATATCTCTTCTGTACTGGGGAGACCAAGACTGGATGTTATATCCCAGACAGGTCTCACAAGTGCCAAACAGAGGGAATGATCACTTCTCTCAACTGGTGGTCACAAGGATACAGCCCAGGCTAAAGCCTCCTGGGCCTCTGTGATCCAAGGACATGCTGCTGATTGATGTGAACTTATCCACCTGGACCTCCCGTTTTTTTCTGCAGAGCTGCTTCCCAGAGATTTGGCTCCAGCCTGTCTGGGTTGTGAGGGGTTGTTCCATCCCAGATGCAGGAATTCTGTATTTGCTTTTGTTGTTTAACTCCCCAGGCTCCTGTCAGCCCATTTCCCCAGGCTGTTCAGGTCCCTCTGATGGGCTGCCCTGCCATCCAGCATGTTGACAGCTCCTCCCAGTGCTGTGTTATCTGCAAAGCTGGCAAGAGCACATCATCCAAATCATTAATGAAGACATTAGTGCTGATCCCGGCACTGATCCCTGAGGGACTCCAGTAGTGCCTGACTGCCGGGTAGACTTTGCATCAATAGTTATTATTGATGATTTCTCTCCTGACATGCCAAGAACCAGGAGATCTGCGGCAGATTTGTGTGTCTTATTCACATTTGTAGTGGGAGCACCAGTGGAAAGACAGACACAATCCACAAAAAAAACCACTTAAAAAAGTACTGGTTACTAGCAGTTTCCCAGTGGAGCTTAGTTTGAGTACAAAGTTCTGGGAACACCATTCAGGTTATGTAATTTATATTGTGAATAGAGAACATTGTCTAAAACTGAAATCTTTAGACTGAAGAAGTCTTTCCAGTAATGATTTCTCATACGCCATGCATTAATGTGAATTTGTTTCAAGCAAAATATGTAAAATTAAAAATATTTCCACACAATTCAGCTGGAAATCATTGAAAAGGCCTTTAAAATAAAATACAGCAGTGGGTTGAAAATAAAATATTTTTGTAATTGGCAGTACTAAATGATCCTCTTTACCATTGTCTCGGGAAGAAAAACAGAAGGATAAAATGTAAGAGGCAAAACTGAAAGCAGAGCATGCTGTGTCCCCTGTGGACATTTAGGTAACTTTTCAGATTTATTCTCACAGCCAGAATAACTGGCTGGTGCTGAAATAACCCCTTGCCAGAGGAACAAGAATCACTAGCCTAAAAATTTTTTTTTACAGCACATTTTAACATCATGGGACTTGTGTTCTGTCACTGGTTTTGACAAAGAAGAGAAAGCAGTTATAGAACTGAAACATGTTTGCCATCAGTTGTACTTGAAAAGCCTTCAAGTTAAAAGTGTGTATGACACCAGATTGGGTAATGTGTTAAAAGATGTTTAAAGTGTGCAGAAATAAAGGCTGAATTAAGCTCTTTTCTTACAACATTCTTCAACACCAGGAAGCAGTCAAACTAATCCACACTTGATGTTAAATAATATTTCTGTTCTGCATCCATTCACAAATTACCTGAAGGTAAAATTCTGCAAGATAGACAGGAGGAGTCTGATGACCCTGAGAAATTCTAGGTTAACATATCAATGTCTCAGCTATAACCTGTATCAGAAGAGTGAAGTATACAAAGAGAAAATGAAATAGAGGCAAGGCTGAGATAGTAAGGGAAGTCTTTTTTTTACACTGCTTTTTAAAAGAGAAAATCTGTAGAACAGCTGTTTCAGATGTACTACCTGGAATCTTAAAAGATAAAGTTATCTTAAAAGATAACCTTGTGGGCAGATCTGTCTGACCTGACCATGTTCAGATTTTTAGAGCAGTCAGACACTGAATGTCGTTCTCTCCAGGCAAGAAATTCTTCAATATACCACTCCTGTGTGAAGTTTCATCTGTGTTTTACCAGGGAGCTCACTACTGAATGCCTTTGTGCCCATTTTCTGTTGACATTGAGAGCAAGAACTGGACATAATCCCATGTGACAGGCTCCAGCTCCAACAGGAGTTTGTCCTGTAAAGACAATGTTTTGATGAGCAAAGGCAGAGGTATCCTAATTCAGACTCTGCATTTGGTGGGTTGAAGTGTGATCTTCAATTTCTCCTAAGTTTGGGTTTGATTTTGTTGTTGTTGTTGTTGTTTTTTTTGGTTTTTTTTTTTTTGGGGGGGGGGGGGGGGGGCAGGCTGTGTGTGTGTGCTGGTTTACACTAAACTGTGCAACTTTAGATCCAGTTTGCCAGACTGCAGTTCTAATCTTTATGCACCACTGCTGTCTGACACAGAGCAAAGTCTTTAGGGGATGAGATTAAACACACCGTGAATCTCCATTTCTGATGAAAGCTCCATGGGAACTCCACTGGGATCCCTGCTACTTTGCTGCAGTCAAAGTTGTCTGAGCCCCTGTGCCATCCCTTTGTGCCTTAGGGAGGCACAGCATCGTGGATACAATGAGTGTTCTGCTTTCACGCTTTAGGGCATTCATTGCAAAGAATAGCAATGCTTTCCTCTTGTCCTCAAAGCCACTTGTTTACCCACCTCCTTTGTTCAGAACTGAAATATTTCACTTTAAAACCAGAGAGGAAAACTGTAATTTTAAAAAATTTAGTAGCTATAGGAAAGTCACACAAAATCACTGTCTCGTTTAATCAGCTTATTTGTTTAAGCATGCAGGGTGGTAAATTAGCTTTCTCTTCTCCATGTGGTTTAATACCCACCCATCTATTGGCTGAGGACAAAACAGGCCATCACTCAGTTTTGCCTGCTGTGACAAGTGCTGAGATTAATTAGATCTTAAAGGCCTGAATGATGAGATTCAGTATCATGAGGACCTAAAGTGTAGTGAAGCTTATACTGACTGGACTATGAACTGCACGTTTGTCTTTAAGAGTAAATAACTGTGTACATTTGAGAGGGAAAACAATACACCCAAGATTTTAGTCACACTGTTTGTGCTAGACTTTTGGTAAATAATGTCTTTTACCAATTCTACTGCTTATTTAGCAATTTCAGTGAGGAAACTGTTAATATACTGAAGACTGCTACAGTTAATTAACAGTTTATTCAGTGTAAAAGTTTGATGGTGCCTTGGTTTCAGCTGGGATAGATTAAACCACATCAGAAGGTTTACGAAAAGTCTACAGTTAAATGTTTTCACTGCTGCAGAGGGTTTCTAATCTGTCAGAGTAGAAAAATCCAAAAGAAAACATACTTACAATGCACTGTAAATAGGGACTTCTAAACATTAGACAGTACCCTTCAATAAACACAGATTATTTCATAGTCTGCTAAGAAACAAGCATTTGCTCCTGGTGTGCAAGATAGCAAATAAAAAACCCACATACAAACAGTGCAATCTCATTTTACTCAGAGAAGGTTTAACACACAAACCCAACACTTACACAGTGGTTTTACTTCTATAAATACAAGCAGCCAGAAAAAGAGATACTAAAGTTTCATAGCACACCCTGCAGGTTTTAGTCGTCCTTTTTCCCAACTGTACGTGGTCCCTCTAAAGGGCCATAAAGTCTTGAAAGGATTTACTGGAGTCATCTGGCATAGTTGGTGTGTCAAATTTTGATTGTTTTTTTGAGACACCTCAGGCCATCTCCATAATTCCCACCTGGCTGGGTTTTACTTCTCCTGCAGGGAGGGGGAGTAAAAACTGAGAGCAGAATGTAAGAGGCAGCTTGCTTTATATCTGAGCCCATTTAAAGGGTTAAAAAAAAAAAGCCTTTAAACATAAACCTAATATTAGAAGAATTCAGTAGAACTCAAATATGTATTAAATGTAAGAATGCTTTCTTCATTCAGAACTTGCACTTGACTGTGGGCAAGGGGCTTGCATTGCTATCTTGTTTTTTAAAAGGGCTAATTCTCCTCCTCTTATTCATGCTGATGCAAACCTGAAATAACCCCACTGAGGTCACTGGGGAATGAGAGAGCTCTTTTTGTGAGTCTGAAATCAGCCTGCAAAATATGCACAAGCAATATAGACTACTTAAAAAACTCTCAGAATCTACTAAGACTGCCATTGCATGGAGGAAAAAATCCTTTAAATGTTGTTTCAAGTTCAAAATCAATTTTAGAACTTCAGTTTTTGCAGGGAAAAAATAGACAAATTTCAGTGGCTAATATTACTTTCAAGCTTCTGAAAAGAAATATCAAACTACTAGGAGTGGGGAAGGGTATTCTCAAAATAGAAAACTCTCCTCACTTGAAGGCTGTCAGGAAAACAAGCCCCTGGTTCCTGCAGCTGCAAGAGCAGCCAGAGCTCACTTTAAATGACAGTCAGTGAGAGAGAGTTGCTCTATTTTCTCCACATTTAGACTGCAGCTTACAATGTATACAGATGTTTGGGGTTGGGATACACATCCAACCCCCAGTTCTCCCACAGCACAGACATGGAGAGGAGGTTCCACTCAGGGAGTTGTCTGTAGACCTTTGTCTAAGTGTCAGACAGAGTATTCATGCCCTGCATGTCTGGTTGGTAAGGTCCCTGGCAGGTATTCCTTACCATGCTATGTGTAAGGAAGTATTTTGATGGATCCTTCAGGTCCTGATTCTTAGATAGGACCTGTGATCCCTCAGGTGGGTTCCCTAATTCAGTTTTGAGGGGACCTGCAGCTTTTTCTGGGTAGTAGTAAAATTCTCCCTGTCTGTCCAATAGCTGAAAATGAAGCTCTTCAATCGGCTGCAGCTGGGTCACTCTTCACTTGAGATTGTGGGATTAATCCTTCCTGACATCTCCATGCATATGGATATGTTTGTTTTCAGACATGTACTTGAGCTAATGAGTGTTTGGGCCATTGCTTGGCTAATTCTTTTCATTATGGGCAATCTGATGCTCACCCACAGGACTTGTGCTATTTAGCTGCTCTCTGCAGTGGCTATGATCAAATGGTCTCTTTTTATCATCACACACGACACAACATTATTTGCCTCTCTCACATTCCTGACTCAATACCCCTCCCATCTTTGCTTGATCTTGTCCTGCCCTTGAAACATGCTAGTTAACTGTATGCAAAAACTAACAAGACAAAGACATCAGTTTTTCTGAAAAGGGAAAAAACAAGTGAATCCTCAGTGACAATGACAAATGATTTACACTGACAGGCATTCTTCATTAACACTGAATGCTGATAGTCTGCATTCAGCAAGGTAGAGGTGACCTCTAGGACCATCATTTGGACTGATATTTGTTTATTTAACCTAAAAAAAATACACTGTCTTTAATATACTAAAAATATAAAAATTAAATTTCCTCTCACGATATATGCAATAAAGGGTAATTAATCTCCAAAATGCCTTTTTAGCATCTATAATTTTACAGAGCATTCTAAAAGTTACAGGTTTTTTTCCAGCTATCATCAGACCCACTGAAGTAAAGTTTGCTGCCATCACATTGCACATGCTGGACCTTAAGCTGTGGGAAAGTGTCATTCTCCTGACCCAGCATCACATCCCAGCTTAGCATCCCGGCCCTTGCCTCTCCTGTTGGTGTTTGCCATGCTTCACATGTATCTGAACTGATAATGGAAATCTGGTAAGACCTGATTGTTGAGAGCCAGGGATGCTCTTTGTAGAATATTAAAAGAAGTGATTAACATACCACACAATTCACTGAGGAAGGTGCCTCTGTGAATGGCTGTAAACAAGAAATGTTGCTCATGTGGAGAGGAAATAGTGCCATGGCCTAAGGGTGCTAACAGGCCCTAACAATGCTGCCCAGCCTCACTGGTTCCCCCACCCAAAGGCACCAGAAGATTTAAGAATTAACTGCCTAAGGGTATTGAGTAGAATGGGGGACTTCCTTTTCTTCACAGAATGTACTCATCAAAGATCTGTAAGAACACGAGAAGCCAAAAGGAATCAGACAGTGCTACAATTGCAGTTTTTTAGATATTCTGGGAATACTGTCTGTTGCCTGCTAGTAACTGCTGTTCACAGCAAGTTCCTGCAGGCTGAATCGAGTATAAAATATGGCTTTTTCACTTCCTTGTCTGAAAGCAAGTTCTCCTAAGACTGGAGCTACTCTTAAGGTTACTGGATTTGTTCCTTTGACAAACCTTAAAGTAGCGAGGAGGAAAATTAATTCTTGAAATCCTCACCATATGTGGGTATAAAACAGAGAAACCTGGCTTAGCCAGACTGACTGTTTTTCCTCTGACACACTGAGAAAATAGTTCACAACTCATTCATCTCTACAGTCTACACACTTCCTTATTTGTTCCTACACACTGGGGTAGTGCCTTCTGTATGTTAATGCAGAAAAATTGAACTGTGAAACTGAGATGTATTCTGACATGAGTATCAAATGCAGCCAGAAATAAATTATAATACAGTGTCTAGCTTTATAACTGCTTAGTATGTTGCTATTCTTGCCTTGGACTAATTACACGTGTTCATACTGGAAGTTCATCTGGTACAGCAGGATGTGCATGTACGTGTGTATAAGTCTTCTGCTGATTCACAGTATGTCAGTGTTAATTATAAGCAGGAAAAATTAAAATTTTGGGAGAGTGGATCTTGCAGTGCTATTTATCCCTACTTAAACTAGGACATGGCTCCAGACTATATATGTGTCTAGCATTCTCAGCCAATGGATTTGTGCACAGAAATAGGATGCTAAGATACTCAGATACCTAAATTATTCAGTGTTATTCATATTTCAAATAGCAATAACTTAATGTTCTTATTTGAATGTCTTTTCTTCTACATCCACCCATGTTTTCTGTGTTCAGGTACACATTGTTTCTTGATGGAGCATCAGGTCTGGATGGCAAATGGACCTGTGCCTGCTGGCTTTGATGCAAAGCAGTGTTAGTGCCTACACCCTAAGGAGACTGACATTCCTGTTCCATATGACTTCTTTGTCTCTGCTGACAAAGAACACAGTATGAAAAATACCTCTATGTCAACACCAACTTCTCTGTGTGTGTGTCCATAAAGTATTCCAAGGCTTTTCCCAAGTTCACATTTTGGACAGCAGTGTGGGACATACAAGTGTATTTGATTTAAATTGAAGAACATTGATTTAAATGGAAGAACAATGACTCAGGAGGAAACAGACACCACTTTTCATGTCTCACTGTTTTGATGTGTATCAGAGAATGGGGCAATAAGGAAGCTGGAAGTGATGTTGTCCTTGCTGAAGACTATTTTTCCAGGTAGGTTTCCCCAATTTTACTTTTGAAGTTAGTGGTTTCCTTGAGAACTAAATGCAACAGGGAAATAATATCATGTGCTTAAAATTTTCCCAACTTTATGGACAACTTTTTAGTTTTGTACTGCCAGAATTCTTTGCCAGAAAGATACCTGGGAATTCCTCAGACGACAGGAAGCATTCAGACACTAAAGCCAGTTTTGCTGGCATCTCACCATCTGATCCTAACTCACCCAGCAACAGAAGGGCTAAAAGCTGTCACTCGGAATAACTTTAGTGCCTACATCTTTGGCAAGTTGAGTCTGAATTTAACTAAAATCACAGCTTGGAGCAAGAATATTTATGAACTAGGAAACCCTCCTGTAAGCATATAAGGGCAATCTTTTTTATATATACATATATATAGATATTTGTGTGTGTGTATATATATGCGTTTTCACACCCCCTCCCCTTCCTCCTATCTTCGTGTTAGCAGCCAGTGATGTGGCCACTGGTTGCCTAGGAAGCTGATTGCTGCTCCTAAAGGATCTGTTTAAAATTCTGATCTGGATTCTAGTCAGGTATGTGAGACCCTGGGAATGGAGCTCTTGAAGTGGTGGATACTTTCCATTTTCCCCCTCTCCTCGGCTCCTCTGGACTGAGAGAAGGCAGCTGTGCTGCTTTGCGAGGCAGAGCAGCTGGACTTGGTTACCCCTAGAACCAATTAAGTGCTGGAAGAATGGCTTGCCTTATTCCAGGGAGACAGAAGGAGCTGTTTGGGATCATAAGTGACACTGGAGAGTAGCAGTGTATGTATGCAGTTATTTAAAGGGTTGTTTTTGAGGCTTTTCTATGCACCTGCCGCCTTTTTGGGCATTTGTACTTTCATCTGCGTTGTTTGAAATGCAAATAAAAGCAATGATACATATTCAGACAATCTGAGACCTGTGTTTCACAGGACTATGCTGAACCCTTTGTGGAGTTTCTTTTCAGAAGCTAATTCTAGTCGAAAATTACTAAATGGAGCTTTAAATAGGTGGAATAGTAAGCTGGCCAAATAGTGCACCTATCAGAGAGGCAAAGGAGGGTGCTCTCTCCAAGTCTGTTTTCATCCCATAGCTCTACTATCTGGAGAGACAAAGCAGGGTTTCTAAGAAGAAAGTTCCTTAACATTTAATTTTGCCCTAAGGCTGTCCCAAAGTTGTCTGTCACACCTCATTACCTGTGCTGTTCAAACCTAGATAGGCATTCAGAATAACACCTGGATAAAAGTCTATGAATACAATTACCGATTATCAATGCAACAGATATTCATTAAAAGAGATCTTAGATGGTAGCAAAAGCTAGAGTTTGAATCACTTATTTGTGCTCTTAAATAAGTGTAGGATCTCATTTAAAACTGCTTTGAAGTGTTAGTTATGAACAAGAGCCCTTTGATCAGAACTGAAGTATGATGTGTCATAAGGCATTATAAAAGAAGCCACCGAAGCTTTTTCTCCAGAGACACTGACCAGAATGAGAGCTATGGTTCCCCTACTGTGTCTCATGCTAGTGAGTCCCTGCTGGAGAAATTGGGCTATAAAGATTACTGCTGAACCTCTGCAGTGGGAAATGGCATTTAATTTTCTGCTGGGGAGAAATGCACAAAATAAGTGTTTTATTAGTGTACTTATAAAGCCTATTTCTTTTGCATACATTCCTCCCTGAATGTGGTCCCACATACTTCTTTCAAAAGCTTCAACTTAAATTTGTGGTTAACTTCAACTTAAATTTGTGGTTAGTGCTGCTTACAGCAATTTCTTCATAAAGAAGTGACAACAAGCTCTTTTCTTCAAAATATGTCACTCTGTACATTTAGAAAAAGCACAACTGAAATGAGATGGGCGACATTGCCATGTGGTGATTGCTGTCCCATGAGTGCTAAACTAACTTTGTAGGTAGCTGGCTGCACTGCTGTTGAGTGACTTCACTGGTCTTTGCCATTCTGCCATGCACTGGCAATGCTTTTGTGGCTCCTGCTGGGATAAAACACAGACCTGCTGGGATCAGAGGCCTGTATTTTAATCCAGTAGTTGATCTGCATCCAGCTTCATGGCAGTGGGATGTGGAAAAAATAAGGAGGAAGTAATAGGCCAGACTAACTGTCCAAGTTACATTTGCTCAGAGGTCCTAATTTATTTGTTAAATCCTGCAAATAAATCAGTGATTTTCCAAATGAAGCAGTATTATATCCTCCAGGACACAGAATCATGAGAAAATGGAACTCTTCTGTTCACTCTGAAAAATAAATAAGGTTTTCTATGATGTTATCCAGAAGAAAGGGCAATATTGGCATGTACAGCCAGAAAAGGCATATTCTTCTGTATCTTTCTTCACCTAGAAACAATGTAGAATTTGTAATTATTATTTGGGATTTAATCAACCTGTGAAAGAGGAAAATAACGAGGTATGTGGTAATATTCCTAGTATGTGCTTTAATTACTGATTGCTTGATTACTGCTGAAACTGATGAGGCTGCGTGTGATATTATCAGGAAGTAAAGCCTGATAGCAAGAGATGAAAACATAACATTTAACATGATCATGATATTCTGCAAAATAGCATCTTTGAGGGTTGGATTGAGTGACTCCCTGCAGAGATAATTTAAATGCTCTAAAGCCACATATGTAGAAATGCTGATGAATAAGATAATAGACAGCCTCTAAGGAAAACAGAAGCTCCTTTAATGCAACAGAAGAGTTACAGAAACCTCTGTGAGTGGCTGTGGCACCATATCCAGATCAACAATTACAACATTATTATTAAAAGATTCCAAAAGATCCAGTGAGACTTAGAGTCTGGCAATTTAACGGGTAATGATATTTTCATCCCAGCAAGTTACAGGAATATAGTTCTTAAATATATATGAGTCACCAAGGCACTCAAAGCTATAAAATCAGGGATAACTTTATCAGGCATTGGACAGATAATACACCACATGACACCTGGAATGACACAGGAACATGCACAAAGCAGCTGAAAGAGGTGACATCAGACTTTGGCTATGTGGTAGTGAAAAGAGGCATAAATGACTGTTTTCAAAGGGGTTTCCTTCCAGACCTGGCAGTTTCTGTAAGATACTTAAAAGCAGCAGGACTGAAACACAAAGCATCTCAGCCAGTAATTAGCAAAATGAAAATAGTGCTTGCTAAGAATGTCACCTTTTACTAGATGGAGAGTGAGGATTTTCTGAAGCATCCAGGCGTGTAGCTGAGAAAACCACCCCAAGTCAAACAATGAAACTGAAAGAATGCTTCAGATCACTGAAACTCCTCTGTTCCTAAAAGAAAAAAAAACCCCACCCACAGACTTAGAGGGTCTGAAACTGTTAGTGAAGAAATAACCCTAGAAGTGAAACAAGTGCATGCAAATATTACTTCATATAAAATACTCTTGCACAGTTCAAGGATGCAATAGCTTAGAAGTGCCCCGAACCTTTCTTTATGTACAAAAATAGGTGTAAACTCATCTATCAAGCTGTAGATAGCATCTAGCTGGTATTTTGGGGAAAATCTTTGAGCTTACTCCCTGATTCTCATTTCTTGCAGAAGTATTAGCTGTTAGAGTAAATAGAAAAATGAATTATCTTATGCTGTGTAATCTAACTGATTGTGTACTATGTGTGTTAGAATTTGTCTGCAGGACAGTTATGAACTAACCCCTTGCTTCTCCCAGGGATCTCCAATTCAAAGCTGGTAAACAGAAAGATGTGGAGCTATGACTCAGTGACTAGAAATAAAGGAGAAGGAGAAAAGACCCCACCTAACTCTTGGAATATACATAATTCCCAAAACAACAACAACAACATTATGAACATGAGCTTGAAAATCTAAGTAAACAATTAGTTTAGAACTGTCCTCCCGTCTTGGTTTGAAAGACAGGTGTCTGCCAGGGAAGGTGGGAACCTCCCTTGGAATGGAAAATATGACCCCCTTCCCTCTAAATTATTTAACTTTGAAATTAAGGGGCTCTCAGGCAAAGATATGGGAAAAGGAATAACAGTTCTTTACTAGAATATATATGTATGTGTTAAACAACACAAACTAAGAACAACAACAGCAGCAACAACAAACAAACAGAGACCAGTCCCGGCCCTCTCTGGGCGGTGGAGCACTGTCCCCGTGGGTGCAGTTCCGGGAACAGCCGCCAGGGGCGCTGGTGGCTCCCGGCCGGGCAGGGCGCTGCCATGATTCCCCCGCGGCCGCAGGGGGCGCTGTGGTGCAGGGTCGGGGCCGCTCGGACAATGGCGGCCTCAGCCGGGAGGAAGGGAGGGAGAAGGGGTTTCCTTTGTGGGCCCGCAGTGGCAGCTGGTCCCAGAGCCTCTCTGGATAGCAGAGGGGCTGCAGCAAGGAGCTTGGAGCAGAAAGCTGGGAAGGCAGCGATGAGTAAAGTCCTGCAGTGGTAGATGAGATGTATCAGAACCTCCTCAGCTGTAGTTGGAATTGCAGGGCCGGACAGGGGTGCTGAGCTATAATGCAGCAGAAACTCGGATCAGTGGCAAAACCCAGCAGAGCTGGGTAGTGGCAGCCGGGCTCCTCCACAGCAGCTGCTGCACACAGCCAGGGAAGCCTGCCCTCTGGGAGGGGTTTGGAGTCCTGATGGTTTCCCCTGAGGGACCCGAACACATGGCAAGGGTCCTTTTTCTGCTGAGGTGGGGTGTTAATCAGGTCCAGTGCAATGGCCTCTCTTACAAGCAGGGCTCCACTCACCGTAGAAGAAGGCAGAAGACAGAACCCCACAGTGGTGCTGAATTCTTCCCACAATGGCTGCAGCCTCCTTCCCTCCCAATGGCCAGAGAACAAAAGAGACAGGAGCTGCACACAACCCCATTTTCCCAGTCCTATTCTTGCAGTATCTCTGCCCCTCAGAGAAAAACATCTCAGCTAAGAGAGTAGCCAGCTGTACCCTTCCTAAGGCAAATTCTTTTTTCTCTCTCTTAAGTATTGATAGTTATTGTTTCCTAGCAACCTATGGGGCAAAATTCCATGAGGGAAAAGAAACAAAAGAAAAGATCCTAACCCCCAACACCTCCCTGTCTGGTTGGGCTGCGTTTCACCATGACCTGTCATCTCTAACTCAGGTTGTCAGTTTTCCTCTTGGGATTGAGGTCAGCCAGAGGAACACTGCAGTGCTCTGACCATCTGTAACAGTGGATTGTCTTGGCCATGGTTCGTTGATGGTAGTGAATGGCCATACACTTCTAACATCCAGACATTCTCAGGGCTACTGTCTGGTTAATTCAACAAAACTTTTGATAGTTTGTAGCTCATTTGTAGCTACTGGAAGGACAGAAGAGCAAATCTTGACACTGTTAAATGTTATTTGCATTATCATTTGATGCATAATGGTATATACAGCAGAAAGTGGATCCATTTGACCAGAATATCAAGTGAGGTGATATGGTGGGGCTGTGAGTAATTCAGAGTCTGCCCCAAGGAGAGGAGCTGCACTTGTCCTGCTTTGTGACTATTTAGTTAATCTCCTCTAATTTTGTCTTTAAAATCCATGTGTGTGTGATTTCTGCAGAGAAATTTTCAGGGTATTAACAACTTTGGAGTACACAGTAAATTGTTTTATAAATGTCATAATGACTATCTCTAAGGAAGTAGATTTCTTTTGTGTGTATAAGCAAGCATATTTTATTTTCCAAAGCAAAAGCATCCTTTGAAGAAAATTAAAGCCTTTTATTCCATGGAGAACAGATTGACAGTTTCTGAATCCTAAATCCTTTTTGAACTGCACTTTGTTCTGGAGGGATGTGGAAATGTGACTGCCCTGGCAAACATTTGCCATCATGGCAAATCACTGTTTCCGTAGAGAAATAATTCTTCTGTAAAGGATGTCTTCTGCTTTCTGGGTAAGGGAAAACCAGATTTCTTTGTGCTATGGTTGGGCATTTTGCTATCCTAAGATGCTCTAAAATGATCTGGTGAACTGCAGTCAGAACTCCCTGTCCATATCTAGGGGCCCATATTTTGTCTTCCACTCCTCCACCAGCCATTCTTTTTTAGATGGTTGACACTGGTTTTATACAAAATAAGAAAATTGTTGTGATCGATTAGCTCTAATCTGATGTGATGCTGGTAGCAGGGAAGAACAGCTGCTCCTGCATTTGATGTGCAGCAGTCGTTTGCAGGATGCTGAGCAGCTCTGGGGATGGCTTTTGGAGAGCAGCAGTGGGTAAAGGCTCCATTCTTCTGATCTGCAGCTGAACAACCCCTTCCCACACTGCTCTGCAGCCTGTTGGTTAAGACTAGATTAATTTCTACTTCTTATCCCAAACAGAAAGTTGGAGAACCTCAGCATATTTCTAGGTGATATCATACCAGTTATGCAAAAGTACAAGTTTAGCCAGGAAACCATGCCCTATCTTTTTCCTGGGTATGTTGACTCTGTGGATGTGCAACATCAAAGAAAGAAAATTTGGCTCCATGCTGCTGTTTGCAGGGCTGTGATCACCAGTCACCGTGACCCAAGAGCAGAGGCCACAGAGATCAGTGTGTCTGCTGGTCTGGCAGAGCCGTGTGGCAGCACAGTTGGAGGCTGGCAGAAGTATCCAGGGCTGCACGTGAAACCATGGGAATAGGAGAACCACAGATATTCTTTGAGGTGCCTCCTTATTGCAACAAAAGACACTGGTGCCAAATTTTTAGTGACACTGCATTGCTTTTGTATGGAAAATCCCTCTATGAAAAGCCAGTGTCCATAAAGGAGACAGAGGAGTCCTGCAACTTTATTCGAAGAAAGGGAGAGAGCCAAACACCCACGGGCTTTTCTCTCTCGAGGTGTCCGAGGGTGCAGCCTCCTTTTATCCTAAACTCCCGGCTGCATGTTGCCCTCTTCCTTTCCCCATCAGCTGAGCTGCTAGGAAGGTACAGCCTTCCCAAACTGCTTACCCGATATTCCCCCCTTGAACCTGTCATTTTACCCCAAAGTTCAGAAGCTCATCCGTGTGCAGACCCTTGTCTGTCTCAGGAGCTAAGCTGTCTGGGCCTGGTAAGGAACCTGCTTTTTGAAGTCAGCAGAGACATTAAGACCCATGTCAAAGATGTTGACACCCATACCTTCACCCATCAAATTGTTTGTAAAGACATTAGTACACATCTTTTCTATAATTTTGATCACCCAGCATTCACATAGGCTCTGCATTCACGTGCCAGAATAGGTGTGTAAAGGGAATTAGGGCATTCCCCAAATCTGCAGAATTGATTTTAGAGTCTGGTTTAGGATTACATGAGAATTTGATGTATTTGAAAGGTGATCAGCTTGCAGGATTGAACAAGCACTCCTGCTAGTGGAGCAGAATTGGCTCCTGCGAGGGGACAGGCTGGTTAGCTGGGAGCTGCTTTGTTTGGAGCAAATCTTGGTGAATACTGTGCAAGTTATGGAATGAATTCTCTTTTATCAGCTGCACGAGAGAATGTGCTTGTTATATCTCTGTACTGAAATTTGTGGCATTTCTTCCAAAGGACCGTGACAGCTTCCAGCCGTACTCCCGGTGAGTCAAATATCAGAAGAACGTGCCAGCGGAGTCAGCGGCAGTAAGCACCTCGCCCAGCTGCGGGAGATGGTCGTGCCTCATCTCCGGGGAACTGACAGGCATCCACTCCAACGCTGCAAGCTAAAAGCAGCGGGAAGTTGAAAAACAGGGCTGCGGCGTGGGGGAACTCGGGCTGGGTGCTCCCTGTTGGCCCCGGAGCCTCTCTCGCTGCTCTCCGCAGCTGTGGGTGGGAAAGAAGGCGGCTTCAGAGGGCTGACACTTCCCGGCTCCTTGGCGGACGGGCCGCGTATGTGGCGGGCGGCAGCGGGCGCCCCGTCCCACATCGGCGGTG